>LN891031.1:209237-266810 GCA_900010015.1 Tuber aestivum | reverse complement strand
GGGGGGTTCCAAGCATCCACCGCTGCCTTCTAGACAATTCCGGCTGCCTCTACTCAAGGAGTTTGGTCCCTAGAACACGAATACAGGTGAACAGGACAAACTGAACATGTTCCCATCCCAATACTATGGGCTAACGTCCAATGATTTATCCTGCATCCAGCTGAGCTAGCGACCCTTATGCAAGGTGCCTGCAGATCCTTGTCTCTTGTTCGGCGGTGGCTTAACGGACGATGATGTATGCGGACGAGATGTTAATATTGCCCTCTAGCCTTGTCTCTGATTGGAGTTGGAATGGCTGCATGTTTGAACTAATTGTTGGTAGTAGTGTGTGGAGTATCTGCTAGGGCTCGCTACTGCCTAGAATTTAGCATCTGGTTCTTGGGTAGAGGGCGAATGGGCAGTGCAAACTAGATGGTTGTCATTTATCGTAGTTTGGAGTGTACTTTGGATTAGCACTGCCGTTGAAAAATGTTTCCAGGGGATAACCTATCCTGCAATCTACTGTCTTCGGGCTGGGGTTTTACTAAGGTGGGGAGGAAATGGTCATACCGGGAAAAAGAAACTCTAGTCGCTCTGGCTCTAAGGTATCCGGGTCAACTGTTTTAGTGGCAGAGACAAAGTTTCTAGTTTGTATTAACAATTTTGATGTTTTTAGTTTTTTTCTTCCCCCTGTCCGTAGTATGTACTTGGAGACCAGGATTACTCCCAGCAACGGAAGTGGGCTTTTCTCTCCCTCAAACTAGGAACGCAGATATGGTTCTTGGGGGTGAGGTGATATTTTCTCTTCAGTGTGTACAAAATTGCTTCTAATGGAAAGCATATTACCAGAGTGAATAGAATTACAAAAACAGTTTCCAGGGCTGGAGACAACAGTTCCCGATAGTATTCTTAAATCTAACTATAGATGCCAATATGATCCTCATCGCAACCTTCGACTGCCCACACCTATGGTTTTATTCTTTGAGCTTTTTATTCTTGAATTTCGATACCCCACTACTCCCCCTTCACACATCTGCAAACATTAAACATCTGAAGAAGTAGTGATAAGTTCAGCGGTCGTAGGCCATTGCTTGCCACATACATCCACCCTCAGGTAATGAGTGAGAAATAGTGTGCTACACCGGTTGCTGCAATCCCCTCCCTAAAGCTAATGATGGAGCGTAATGCTGTGACTGTAGACCTAGACTTGAAGTGTAAAGTTATCAGAGGGATAATATAGATACAAACTGAGCGAAAAGACATAAACTGATCTGCCAGTCTTGACGGCCAACATAATGGAGCCCAGAAGTGAGAGTTCCTAGGGAAATAGTGTCTAACTTGGCTTCTTGTCCTCTCCCCCCACTCAAACATGGCAATCCAACTTGAACAAGACCCTTTCTGGCAACCATAGAACAGGAGGCAAAAGTAAGGAAGAGAGGTGAACATAGCAAACCCTTCCTCATGGTAACGATCTAGGGGAACGGAAAGGTCTCCTTTGAACTAGAGGTATAAGAGAATCACAGGTGAGGGAGCGACTCAGTCCGTAAGATGAACATAGGGAAAAAGGCTCTATGCGCAAAGTTTGGTTCAGTAAAATAGAAGAAAGTGAGCAGTTTCCGGGTTGCATTACTGACTAGATGTCTTAGGCTTTAACTTAGTGTGTATGAAAGGACATATACTAGAGGGTTGATTGGTGTAGGATCCCGGACACTCTTGATGGCTTTTTGGATAGTGGCAGAGACCACTAGTAGTCATCTCTATTTTCTGGATTTTGTATAATAGGAGCACGTAGTATAAGTCTCTAGCAACTTTAGAGGTGGTATTGTCATCAGGTTCCCAGGTTTGCAGGGGAATTTTCGGGTGCGCGGTGCTGAAATGCACTAGCTAGATATATGATTTCGTCAGCTTGGCTGCTGAGGGGTCTTGGAGCAGGCAGGGAGGGTACGCGGTCTGCACATTTTGTGCAACCAGTTTGTGGTATCTCAAACTAGAGGTTTATTAGCTTCATTCCCATCCAAGTTGAGGATTTCAGGTGGGGTTGAGTTTCTCAGTAACGTAGCCTCCGTGAAAACATTATCTATTGAATAAGGTCTTTATCGAGTCTATTCATTGATGGTATTTCTGCCGCAATAGATATTTCTAGCATAGGGACAGGAGGTGAGCTAGGATTTCGTTTCTTAGTGGATTTCGGATTCCTAGGAATGATGTGTTGGGAGCAAAGGGCCATGTCCGTTGACAACCAGAGTCAGATTTGCTGTACTGAGTAGAGGGCTCTGATTGTCGGGATGTGTTGAAATGGCCCAATGCAAAGTGCTATACCAGTACACAACTTTGATTGCATCATACCTTATGTGGACTGAGAACATCCACGCACTGTACTGTACATTCCCAATTCCGTTATAGTAAATAGGAAGCACAATACTGATCCGCCAACATTTCAATGGTACTGGCAGCTATGTAGTTGAATACCGAGAAGGCAGGATCGAACTAACTGCCCCTGATATCATCTCATATTGGTATGGATAAGGATTCCATCTAATCCCCTTGTGGAGGCTGTCACTATCTCTTCACGGAATTCTCCCTGGATGGGTAGTGGGTTCTTTGAGCATAGTGGGTTTGCTGGCATGAAAGCTCTTGACATTGAGGCTCAGAATATGACCCACCTCTATCCTGCTGTAAATTTACAATAGATCCTATCAGCTGCCAAGTGTAGTACAAGTCCCCCCAGATAGAAATAAAAAAATCAGAACATTTTGTGGCAGCAAAGCAGGAATTTTGCCAATCGATAGATAAAGGTAGTCAAAATAAACACACCATCACATAATTAGAAACCCCCACTGTGACAGTTGCCTTCCTGTCTACTTTCTCGGAAGCCCAAATTTTAGTGATTCTAGGGCCCAAAGGGCATTCCGGCGCTTAAGGCTAGGCACACAGCTAGATCCTACCATACTAAGTACAATTTTCAACCGCTGCCCCTAGCTTCCAAGATCTCGGTAGCAACAAATTGTCTTTTGTCTCCTCCGGGGCTTGTTTGTATCCACCAGGACTCAGTATTCTCTATTTCTACTCACTCTCTGCTTACTGCCCTATAGGATCTTGCCAAATTTCTCTCCCCCTATTTTTCATCCTTACCCAGTACTTGAACTCGGGGTTTAACTCGCGCTGGTCTACCTCAACTACTAGACGATGATATGAGCACTGTCTGTACCTTGGGTCAGCGCAGCACTGTTTCAGTGAGAGAAACCTTTTTCAATACCATGCAATTAGCTCATGCAGAGAAAAAATGAACACACTACCATAACTACCCTAGGCTAATCCCGCTTGGCGCTCTTTAGTAGAAAATGTTTCTAGTTTGTACGGGTCTTAATAATTTTAATTTTCACACTTTCTCCCGTATACCGCTGTCACAGCCAGAATGCCATGTATAGCAAGCCAGGTTTCAGCGATTTTATCATCATTTTCCCAATAGCTTTAGGGTTGCAAATAAGGTCGAGGATTTGGAAAAAAACAGAGAAGGAAGTAATAGAAAAGGACACTCTAATATTATATATACTGCTTCCAGCTACTGAAGCGATCTTTCCTTCCCATGAAAGGACACGAATATCAGCTCTAGGGGTGAGGCGATACTTTCTCTCAAACAGCGAGTACAAGGGTCACTACCACGAATGAAAAAGTCCCCTTCTAGTCCATACAGTGAATGAAATTAGACCTATTAATCCCACGATAAGGAGCAGTAATTCTATTCGTCAAGTTAAATCCCAAACTCACTCCTTGCCACATTTGACCATTGCAACCTCTCTTTTCGTGACCGTGATTTTGTTCACGAATACCGCCGCACTTCCATCCCCCCTTCAGTGGGGCCTACTATAATCAAGCATCCGACACAAGGGTGCACCAATCACCCACAATGTACAGTAAGAGCGAGGCCGATAAATATATTCGTCACGTGCCTTATCTAAGGACACATCACAGCGAAAAGGTGCACCGAAATTTTCTTATCCGACTGGCGTAACGAATATATCTATCGGCCGCTCTCCTATTGGTGGTCTCGTGGGTCCGCTTTGCTGCAGTGGATAAGGGACTAGGCCGCGCGCTAGTTTCCACAATTCCCTTCCCTGGGCTAATCACCACTCACGATGCTATTCTCCCACACTTGGGGTGCAGAATCATCTAGAATGAGGAAATGCAAAAACAAACTAAATGGAAATAAAAATATATACCCGACAGGCTAGCCAGCCGAATGAGGCCAATAGATGAGTGCTCCTAAACGAGACCCTTTTGACAATGGTAGGAAAAAAACGCGCAATGAAGGTATATATAATTAGCAGAGTTCGGCGTAAGTTGTTGAGCGATGTGGTGTGAAGGGCTAGAGTACTACCTAAGTCCTACCCGGGGTGCTCAGTTATGTACAGTACTGTGTGGCACCGGACCAGCTCGACTTTTTTTTAGGCCCGACAAGACCAGGCTTGAGGCACAAGTAGTGTGAGTCATCTAGATATCATTAACAGATATTCGTAATTTCGCTAACCCACTCGGCCGAGCCCGGTGCGGTTTAGATAGTCAGTTTTGGTTGAGACCTCCGATAGTAGATTTAACTAGTTTGTACGGTATACCCTCAGCCTAGCCTCGCTTCTGTTCGAATTAATCCTATACTACGGTACTCGTAGCTGTAAAATAAACGTAACTTTTAAACAACTCATCCTGGAGTCTCTCCCTTGGGGCCTAGATTGCTCCGAGTCCATCCCATTGTGGAGCAGCCTCCTCTTCTGACCCCCCTGCGATGGAGTTGCATAGGTATCTTCCCCTCCACCGATACCATAGATAGTCTCCACTTATCCCAGGTAGCTAAGCCTCTCTGCTCCTCTTATGCACCCCACCAACTTAACACGGGTTCTTGTGGATGTGCAGCAGCGGGTGGTGTTATACAAAGGCTGTAATTGAGAAGGAATCCCGTAATTTTCGGCTAAACAGGTTTTTATTGTTCGATCGGCATGAATAGTTGAAACTTAGAAGCACATAACTCTGCCTTCCTGGACAGAGCCTTGGGCAAAGTGCACCACCTTACTGTACCGTGCTGCACTGCACATCAGCTTAAGCGGTGCAATGCAGAAATTATTTCTCCAGTAGAGTACGGCACCGCGAACCCCAAACGATGGACAAATATGCCATAATCGGATGATATACCGGTAGTTGTCCCTCCCCGCGAAGCCTTGTGCAAGGACTGAGTGCGCTGGACTTTCCCACCGGGCACGGTAGCCGCGTGGGAAGGGTTCCAACACCCTATCATAATTTAGCTCTTGATGTATTAGTGCTTACACAGTTCACCTGAGCAGTGAGATACGATTGGCAATGGCACCCCTCTGGCAGTGCCCTAGTAGTGTCATTAAGAAATTTTCTCTACCCCTCTCATGAATACCATCCCAACGTCTTCGCCGAGTTCTTTATGGGCCCGGTGACTTTAATCGTCAACATCACCATGCATTCTTCTTTGCTTGTGTGATTGACTTGTTTAGCACGGTATTTATCGACAAGATTCCAAAAGCCAGAAGGGGCTAATAACAGTTAGGGGTAATGGATACTATAGCAGTGTTCAACGGATGGACAAATTCAGCACTATCGAGCCAGAAGCTTCACCCTCCCGCACCCGCCCAAGTAAACATAACAGTTTAACAGCAACCTAGATGAATGCAGTACTATAAGCGCTTATAATTCACTTATGGGCAACTCTCAAGGTTGACCCCACCATCATGTGGACCGGCTCGCGATGCGCGTATCGTAATACTTGCCCTCCTCAGCCCCCTACGCACCTGTGTACGAGCACAGTACCGTACTGCGCTATCAGGCTGTAAACAAGGTCTATGATACCACTAATCATATATACTTCATTCCGCTTAATATAAGTAACCCTAACCCCGCCTCGCTCCCAAATTTCCAAATGGCCCACTGCGAAAGCTACCAGCCCCCCCACCTCCCTTCTAGGCCCAGAATATTCCAAGCGCATTCCATCATGCATGAGCCCAATATGGGGCGACCCCCTGTGCTGGAAATGCACGACTATAAATCCCGTAAATTTTCACTGGAGCGAGGTTTTACAATCTAATTAATAAAAATGGTTGAATGCTCAGTAGCACAACACCCACGGTAGTTTAGTGGGTTAACTCTTCCCTCCAGGGAACAGAGACTTGGCCAAAGTGCATCGGCTCACGTGGCCGGCAGTGAAAGAACACAAACACAAGAAGAAAAAAATGCTATTATAGGACGCTATGGTTGGCCCTCCCTGTAACGCGATGTGCAAGGGTCGAGTGTCGTCGCTTTCCCACCGGGCGCAGTGACAGGGGGGAGAGGGAACCCCAACACCCTTCCTTACGGTGCCGGACAACCAAAATCAGCCCTCGCGGTCAACTCAATCCAAATTTTCTAAATCGGAATAGTCTCCTCTTGAGAAGGTATTGCAAACTCCTCTCGTAAAAGTTGTTTAAATAGTGAATTGGAATTGATATAAGATTTTTTATCTTCCCCTAACGGTCCTCCAGGAATTTGTTGTGGCGGCTTTACTCAGAGCCAAAGATGTCGCACAACGTTGCCAGATAGCCCCCCTACAACATGATTCCAGCCATTGATTTCGAATGCATTGATAGGATAAAAATAAGATGGCGATTATTATGCGCTTTTCATGAGGGCTTTTTTTACAAGATTACCAGAGGTATTATTTTTAATGTTTCTTTTTCTCTTTCAAATGCCAACAATTCGGTTTTGTCAAGATTTTCCAAGAAATTTCGGTGGAGGGCGGGCTTTGGTTGTCCCGCACTATAGCATATTCTCCTTCTATCCGAGTCCTTGCCGTAACCGGTACTCGCACATCCGGGCAGCATTAGAGAGATACGGTAGACACTGGCATACCACCAATAGCATGACACTAGTAACGTACGATATGAGTATCATTAAGAGATCTCCTCTACCCCTCTCCCAAATACAATCGCAAAGTCCTCACTCAATGTTTTCTTTCGGGTGCCTAGTTCTCCTCCCGAATATGTCTTCTCTATCTTTGCGATCGACTTGTGGTTTAGGCATGCATCTAAGAACAAGATTCTAAAAAACCAGAAGTGAGCTGCAGCGGCGGGTAAGTGGAACCGCAAAACCCCTCGGACATTAAACTCACGATTATCAGGAAAGCGAAACCACTTCAACAAGTATCACTCACACCTTCTCCGCTATTCAGAAATCAACGGAAAGCCCAACCCATCGGCATTGACATCTTCAGGACAACGAGAGAATTCGAATACAAAAGAATAAAAACAATACGGGAAAAAAGTAGAAGATTAAAAAATTAAAAGGCGTTATTATTATTTCCAACTATCCATCTCTACCGGAGATTATCCCCCCACCCCGAGTGCTATCTTCATCATTTCCTTCTCTAGGTAATGCGAGAACCGGGGAAAAGCATCTATATCCCCTGATCGTGCCGAGGACTAATCTTATGCAATTCCCGAACCTTGGTAACCGGCGGTGTACAGTACCATCCAGCATAGATATCTGCCCCTCTCTTCACTCCTCGCATGCATATTCCACCTTCACCTGACTTCTATATTTTTTTCCCACGTTGCCACGAGCGACGTTACGCTGCCCTGGAGTTTTGCTTCTTACTTTCCCTCCCTCGAATCCGATTCCGTTCAGATCCCGTATTTCGGTTTCCCGGTGATGTTAATGATGACCAATCGGACTTGCCATTCATCCCTGAAAGCTGGAAGTGTCTTGACCTCGGTGTGTCTCAGTTGCTTCGCTTACTAAATTAGTATCCGAACCCAGACACTCAATGTCTCAGCGCCGCCGTGGTTTCAGCTCTTTTACTCGTACTGGTCGACAACAGCGGAGGGTGGTAGCCGTCACGGGAAAGGGAAAGGATAAACGGCATTCAACTATATTAATATTATTATCGCTTACTTCTGCGGAAGCGATAAGTTACTCCTTTACTAATACCCCCTCCCCCCATCAAAACTAGGCAACGGCCTAACAAAGAAATTACGGGCAACTCTCGAAGCTTACCTTACCAGTGTACAGTACAGTTATCTCACCTCTGGAGATTACCCCCACTACCGAAGCTATCATACAAAGGAGACCCGCGCGTCCGGACTGTAAAGGTTAACCCCACACCCTGCCGTACCGCACCATACTCGGCCCAGGCTCCCACAAGGAACGGGGTGAGAGAAATATCACCGAGAATATCTATACCGGGCTCTGACCCTAGATCCGAGATACCAGAGCCAGTCATTAGTTATGTCGATAATTCCAATATTATTTTTATTTATTTCCTACTCTTTAATCCTTATGTTACGGGCCAAACTGTGTGTCTATATTCCCTCCAAGGGCTCAAGTGAACTTTTCCTTCGAGCAGAGGACTGGAATATTAGCCCCTGGGTGAAGGGATATCTTCTCCTCAAGCGGTGAAGCCCAGAATCGCCTTCACTAAGGGAAGCCATGTTTTCCTAGGCAGTGGTCGGAGTCGTCAGCTCGGTGGCAGGAAGGGGGAAATTCTATTGGGATAATTGAATACCAGTATCATTACCTCTTCTGCTACCACTTGCCTTTTGGTTTCTGGATTTCGGTATCATATATATAGCAGTGCTCCTGCTCCCCTGCCTGTGGTATGGTGCATATGCAAACCGCAAACATCCGAAACAAAGAATATAATATATCCATTAGTCGCACTCTATCACTCGCGGGGTGGAACCTGTTTTCATTGAAGAAAAGAGGCAACTACAACCCTCCTCGTCTTGGAGGAAATCATAAATCAAGATGTCGTTCCCATGGACTAGCTGTGCGGAATCACCAGCCAAGGGTGATGAACACGAACCCAGCAAAGACCCGTCGAAGGATATACCCGTCTGTATAATCCATGTGATGAAGCCTGTAAACAGAAATTCATATTGTAGCTGTACCTAGCCGAATTTTTCTCTTCCCTTCCTACAGATATGAAAACATAGCCCGAACTAGAACCCCTCGATAGCAATATTAAATGAAAAAAAATGGAATAAAACAAGCTAGAAAGGTGCATGTAGTAAATGCGTTCATATAAGGAACCAGGGAAATGGATAGGTCCACATTGAAACGGGTGAAATTCAGTCATGCGTACAGTAGAGGGATGACTAAGCCTACAAAGTGAGGCCGGGGAATAGGTTTCTGCTTTGCAAAAGTAAGCTTCACTAGAACTAAAAGATATGGAAAAAATCTGGAACGCGTTACCAATTCAATCTCTTAGGCACCGGTGTGTATGAAGGGGGCCCACACCAGGGGGTTGTCTGGCCTAGCATCTCGAACTTTCTTCACGGCCTCATAAAAAGCGGTGGAGACTCGTTGGTGGTCATCATCGCCGTTCCCTTGACCTTGTAATAGCAAGTCATAGAAGACACGAGCAACTTCAAAGGCCGCATTGTCTTCGGTTTCCCACATGTTCGCGAACGTATGACTAAATCCGGAGAGCTGAAATGCGCTAGCTAGGTGTATGACTTCGTCGGCTAAGCCGTCAGAGGGATTTTTGGCTGATGAGCAAGCGGAAAGATAGGCAATCTGCGCATTTTGTGCAACAAGATTGGATATATCTCGGGCGAGGAGTTTATCGGCTCTGGTCTTATCCTGATTGAACAGAATCAGGTGGCTATCTGAAGGGTTGATGCAAGACACTCCGTGGCAGGCGAAATGGACAATTTCGTGGCGCTTAACTTCCTTGAGGACTTCGGCCGGGGTTGGTTCGCTCAATAATTTAGTTTCAATCGGTTTTTTAGAGATCAAATCTCGTATGTGTAGAATCTCTTTCTTGACACCTGGTAGACCCCCCGCACCAGGTGTCTCTGGCATCGGAACGAGAAGCAAGCGAGGATTCCGTTCAATGGATATTTTGGACTTCTTAGAACGTTCTGGTGAAACGGCAGCGCTAGGTTCTTCAAACAACCGTAATTTTGTTTGACGTGCATAGGTGAGGGCTTTGATTGTCGGGATATATGTTGAAATAGCCCGACTTAAAGTATTACAGGTTGACCCTCGGGTATGGTCCCCCGCCGCATGGAAGGGTGCCACACTTAATTGCCCTACCCCAATCCACCAAATCCGCTTCAAATTGGGGTCATGAACGTTCTCGCTGATAGGGGTGCCGTCACTTTCAAGGTGATCAAAAACGGGTCCAACTGATGCATCCCATAACCAAATGAGGAGGTCTTTCATATCTTTGTTATCCTGGCCTTGCTTAAGGAACCCCCCTCCCCCGAAGCCAGCAAATTGCCTCATGCGCCGGCCTGTTTCCTCATACCTCAACTTTGGAAGTTCTATCGAAGTTATACTCGAAGTGGTGACAATTATGGCATCGCTCCTGCAAATAGTGCTGTTGAAGACAACGATGGGGCCCTTTGCTGCCATCTTCATCAGCGCATTCCGGGAAGGCGGGAGCAGGAATCTGTCATAGCCTGGCACACTGCGGATGCGCTTCAGAATTTCTTCCATCTCATTGACAGCTTCCCAGCGTCTAGATATAGTCCGGTTTCGCCGTTGATCGGGAGTCTCATTAGTTTTGCAGTCCATCACATCCACTGGGGAATCAATCTCGAGTCGAAGAGTGTGAAATTTGTCGAATAACAGGGGGTGGCTGGTCTTGAGATCCGAGAAATCAGATCTTGATTCAATCGAAAAGCCCATAATTATTCCACGGCCAAGTTCCAATAACTTGAGACTCGCATAGGCTCCTCTCCCAGCCTGAAGTGTCACAGAAGCCGCAATCGATGCTAACCCAGAAAGTTCCGACAATATGTGTTGTTGGTCATCTCGTTTTAGGAATCGTAAGTCAATACGCGGCATTAAGTCAACCGCATCCTCGAGTATGAAACTTGATTCATGAAACCTTCCACTTGAATACAGTAAAAAAGCTGCCTTGTGGGCAGCCTCCATCCGATATCTGGGGGGTGAGGTGCGGCAACGATAGGCCTCCCGGTATAGGAGTATGCCCTCGTTTAAGTCCCCGACAGAGTGTAGATTTAAGTGTCTCAATTGCAAATCCCCACCAAGGCTAGCGCACATTCTTGCTCTGTCGGGGTGGTCTTTAGGGCAATTTTTCAGTGCCTCTTCTCTATGCTTGATCGCTTTTTGGAGGTCATTAATGTCTCCTATCCGCTCAAACCTCGCAGAGACCGCGCCTCCTAGATTATACTCTCTAATCATCCGATCAGGGCTACCTATAGGGGTGGCAGCTAGTGCCGCTTCGCCATGATCAATGGCGCTCTGGAGGTCACCAAGGGCTCCTACGTGCTTGAACCTTGTGTAGATCACGTGCCCCAGGTTATCCTCTCTCCATCCTCGATAGGGGTGATCTGGCGCGGTAGCAGCTAGTGCCGCTTCGTGGTGTTTTATGGCTTTTTGGAGATCACTAATGTCTCCTATCCGCTGAAACCTCCTACAGAACACATTCCCCAAGTAACTGCATATGCCTGCACGAGCCGGGTGATCCTGAGGGGTGGCAGCAAACGCCTCTTCGCCGCATTCAATAGCCTTTTCGAGGTCGCCAAGGCTTCCTATCCTCTCAAACCTTCTAAAGAAGGCGCCCCCCATGTTCCCCTGTCTGTCTGCTCGACTCGGGTGATTTTGAGGGGAGGCAGCTAGTGCCTCTTCGTAGTACTTGATAGATTTTTGGAGGTCACTAAGGTCTCCTATCCGTTTAAACCTCCTAAGGAATGAGTTTCCCATGTTATTATATGCGTTCGCTCGATCCGGGTGATCTTGAGGGGTAACAGCAAGTGCCTCTGCCCCGTGAGTAATGGCCTTTTGAAGGTCTCTAAGGTCTCCTAACCGCTCAAACTTTAAATAGAGCCTCGCTCCCAGGCCATTGTTTGCGACCCCCCGATTAGGATGATCTTGAGGAGTAGCAGCTATTGTCTCTTCGCCATGCTGAATAGCTTCGCGGAGGTCATCCAGGTTTCCTATCCGCTCAAATCTCGCAGAGAGCCACTCTCCCTGATTATGGTGACGCATTGCTCGATCGGGGTGATCTTGAGGGGTGGCAGCTAGCGCCTCTTGGCCATGCTTAATAGCTCTCTGGAGATCATCAAGGTCTCCTATCCGCTCAAATCTAGCAGACAACCAGTGCCCCAGGTTATTGTGTCTGCTTGCTCTATCGGGGTGATCTTGTGGGGTAGCTGCTAGTGCCTCTTCGCTGTGTTTAATGGCTTTTCGGAGGTCACCAAGGTCTCCCTTCCGCTCAAACCTCGTAAAAAACACGACTCCCAGGTTATTGTGTCCTGCGGCTCGATTAGGGCTGCTTCGAGGCATAGCGGCTAGCGCCTCTTCGCTGTGCAGAATCGCTTTTTGGAGGTCACCCGGGTCTCCTATCCGCCCAAACCTCACTCGGAGCCCCACACCCAGGTTATAGTGCCTCCCTGCTCGATCTGGGTCATTTTGAGGGGTGGCAGCTAGTGCCTCTTCGGCGTGTTGAATCGCTTTTTGGAGGTCTCCAATGTCTCCTATCCGTTCAAACCTTCTCCGGTATATGTATCCCAGCTTTCCAAGTGCCTCGGTATGACCCCGGTCACCAGGACAAGCCATTCTGACTATTTCCTCAGCTATTCCGGCTGCCAATTCCAGATCATTCTTATCACCCAATCGTTTAAATCTCGCTTCCAACATGTCACTCCAGTCACCCAGCATATCCATCCGCTCGGGGTCGTATGGGAGAAGTGTTCCCACTGCCTTTTCCACCTGAATTATCGCTTCCTTGAGGTCTGCCACGTTACCCAGTCGCTCATACTTTCTGTACAAATGGCTCCCCGGTCGTCCGGAAGTCCTGTGAGCGCTCTCCAGCCGACGCCTTATATCGAGAATGCTACTACATGCAGTTCCAAAAGTGTCCATGTTCTGCGATGCCTTTCCCACTTCCTCAATCCCCCACACCCATGCCATGTCGAGATCTACTACATCTTGTGTGTGCTCAAATTTTTCCCCGAACATTTTGCGCAGATTGGCCAGTAAAATAGCTCGATTGCGGTGGTGCATGGACGTTTCCGTAATCGCACCCTCAGCCAGGGCAATTGCCTCATTAAGGAGGCTTATGTCGTTCGTTTCCGCGTATTGAGAGAACCGGGCGTTGCTAGCTTCAACCCTATCTCCAGGATCCCTCTGGTGCCTAGCAACTCCCAGATCTTGACCCGATGCACCACTCCGAGGGCCCCCGACACCCTCTACGCCAGGTATATGTGGCATCTGATATGCGTGAATACCGGTGTTGTTTGGAATCCGAGTTCCAGATTTTGTCGATTCTGCTGCAGTCCGATACAGTGCTATTCAAGTATCTAGTGCGTGGGGACGAAGGACGATTGTTGATGCACACTTTGGCGGATGACGAGCTCTTGCTGATATGAGATCCTGACAGCTAACTAGGCTAGAGTTAGCACTACTTACTATTGAGACTGTATGCTTTCAATACCCGACGTACCTAATAGAGCGGTGAGCCATCCAAATACCTGGTCCCAGTCAAGTATTCCTAATTCGGGCTTTCTACGGGGCAAACACCTCAGCAGCCGAATGTAACCTCCGGATTCGGTGCTCGGCCCCTGGATCGTCAGGTTCAAGGCCCTGTTTCTAAATTTGAGGATGTAATTCTTCCCTCTAAGAAACTTATAAAGTGAGTAAATGGCGTCCCAACAGTAGTTTTTTTAGATTTTACCTTTCTTGCCCCGGTGGCGTGTTGTTCCTTTCTCCCGTAGAAAGTATAATATTTCTATCGCTCAGCTTTTCTCACTCTTTCTTGTTTGAATCTCCTGCAAGGACAACTAGGGTTACTGGGGAATAAGTCTATGGCGGTAGGAGTCCGACGTGAGTTGGTGATTGATGTGGTATGGAGGCCAAAAGTACTGTACCTGCACTAGCAGCGGTGCTTATGTAGTGCACAGTACTCGACTATCCTATTATGTAGAAATTTGCAGCATAGACAGGATCGAAATGTGAGTTGTGTTTGACCCCTTGAGTCCCCTACAGTATTGATGCACCCGGCTACAGACACTCGACTAAGACATACCGAATTTCTGCACCTTCAGCCTGGCCTCGTTCACTATTTTCGTTACAATTCTGTCCTAACTCCAAATAGCAACCCGTTATTAAACAACTCATCCTCGCGTGTACCTTTTCATGTCTAAGATACCCTGGGCGCATCCGATCGTGAAGGAGCCCGATCAGCGGCATCCTTCTGCGCTGGAGCTGGAAGAGTATATTTCCCTACACTGATACCATGGCAAGTCTCCAAATATTGGGGATGGATGCGCCTAGCGGCCCCACCAGCTTGACGTGGTTTCTCGCAAATGAGCAATTATGATACATTAGAGAAGAAATCAGGTACTTTCCTGCTCATCGAGGTTTTTACTATTTAGTTGGCACAAGCTTTGAACATGCACCAGCACAGGAGCATCAACGATGACTTAGCCGAGGTTTTACGCTAACCTTTCCTTGAAGATTCCCCACTATGGACAGAGCCTTACGCAAAGTGCATCAACCCAGGGGGCAGGTAGTGCCACTAATTATTTCCAGGCATATTACCGTAGAAACCCGGATAGAAGAAAAACGTGCCACCATCACACGTTGCAGTTGCCTCCCCTCCAAAGTACACCCAAGCAACGCAAAAGAGATCCGGTGGGCACACCCCTGATGTCGTTATGCCAACACATCAGGGCTTAAAAAAATTCCTCCGTCCCTCTTGCGAATACTATTGCAATGTCCTAACTAAGCTCTCTTAGTACAAAGGGTATTTAGGCATCCTGGTTGTGATTATTAAATACATATTATTTACCCCAATTATTCACGGTGCTTACGGCCGTACTGGTTAAGAGAGAAAGGATCGAAAGACAAAAACAGAGGCGGTGTAGCTAGGGGGAAAATATGCATGGGGCTGTGTCCCGCAACAGCAAACCGTGCAAATAAAAAAAAACTAAAAAAACACGATCACTCAACCGTGAACTACCGATTATAAAAGTCGAGCCGGGTGAGGAAGTGCAAATAACATGTATTAGCCATCACCACCTGCCAACCGTGGTCATATTTTGTATTTTTTTTATTTATTTATTTATTTACAGTATGTACTTACAATACCACCGTACAGTACCGCACTGTCCTGTACGGCACACCATTAAAAAATAGGAAACACAGGTACCGCGATTTAATAGATAGTGTCTTATTACACGACATTCAGAAGTCAAATATAATCTACACCATAGAATTGTTGCCGAGTTTTGATATTGTCATATTTTCTGAAAAAGGAACAAGTGCCGTTGTTGCGGGCGGTATTATACTAATACACTTTTGTCCTCCCGTGTAAGGATGAATAAAGGTGGATAGAAACAATAATGGCATCCAACCGTACGAACACAATTACCGCTTACCCCCGAGGAAGCGACAGGCTACTTCTCCGAACCCCGGCCTCCCCCCACAAAAAAAAAAAGAATACAAAGCAACAGATCAATGCAACCATTATTTACAAAGAACCCGTAGACAACCCCCAATGCTTCCCTTACCATCGAACTATGATATACTCTACCGCACCGTTATTCCAACCCGAATAATTGGACCGCGCGCTATGAGGTCAGAAATTCCCCTCTTCAGAAACGCGGCAAAAGGCTTAGAGAGAAAGAGGAAAGCCCCACCATACGGCACATTAGTTCAATCCTTTCAAGTCTCTACCGTATTCCGATAGACAACCAGTATTTATTTTCAGCGGAGACAAATTTTCCAGCCCGTATCATTATCAATAATTTCAGTCGGTATTTTTTTCCCCCCTCGCTTCTATAATACTAGAGTTGCACTACGAGTACAAGTGCGGGTATTGTTTCCATCTGCTGAAGCGAGTTTTTTTCTCTTTTAAGCGACGGACTCAGCTAGCCCCCCCGTGAGAGCCCCATTTCCAATCACACAGCGAAGAGCTGTAACTTACCACTCCCACCGCAGGGACGCACAATTCCACCCCTAAGTTACCCCCCCCCCCCCACACACCCTTGTCGGTTCATTTGCCACCTCTCTCTTTTTGTTTCCGGGCTTTCGTTCATAGATACAGCGTTACAGCCGCTCCCCTTGCACGGCACGAATCTGTAAAAATTTGGCATCGGAAACAAGTGTAAAGTACATTCAGCGGTCATGGTCCACCACTTGACTGGTGGGTCCGCCTTCGGTTTAAGGGGGGATATGCAACGGAGGGCACCAGATTCAGCACTTCCTGTGCTGAAGCCAATATTGAATCACAATGCCGGTTCCATAGACTTGCGGTGCAAAATTAACAGAGAAGAGAATGTGAAACGACACCATATGAAATCCTATGAGCATATTTTCTAGGTTAATCTCTCCTCCCCCCAGGAATATGGAAACCCAACCCGAGCCAGGACCTCTCGATAACGGTAAATTAAAAATTGAAAATTAAAAACAGCAAGAGAGATATATGCAGAAAACTCCTTCATACGACAATGAACTAGGGGAATAGATAGGTCCACTTTGGACCGGAGGTGGAACTCAGAAACAGGGAGAGAACTGACTCAATCCATAAGGTGAACCTAAGGAAAAGGGTTTCTTCTGCTCAATGTTAGATATGGTGAAATTGACAGAAGTGGATTCTTTCTAAAAGGCGTTACCGACCGGATATCCTAGGCACCCATGTGCACAAAAATGGTCTAGGCAACAAAATTGGTGGAGTTGTCTTGACACTTCTTCACAGCTTCATGAAAAGTAGCGGACACCCGATAGTGCCCATTGCCGCCTCCTTTGCATTGGAAAAGCAAGATGAAGAGGTCTCCCAACTTCACTCGATATATATGGTCGTTTGTTTCCCACATGTTGGCGAGCTTATGGCTGAATCCGGAGAGAGGCCTGAAAAGCACTGACTAGATGTATGACTTCACCGGCTAGATTGGCAGAGGGGGTTTTTGTCTGAGGCACAGGCGCATAAATAAGCAATCTGCGCATTTTGCGCAACCATATTTGATATATCTCGAGCCAACAGTCTACCAATACCATTCCTGCCCTGATCGAACAGAGCGAGATAGCAGTCTGAAGGGTTGAACTCGGATACTCCGTGGCAGGTAAAATGGACAATGTCATGGCGCTGACCCTCCCTGGGGGATTTTCACTGGGTTGGGTCTCTCAATACCGTTGGTTCCATCTTATTTTCAGCTCCCTCATCACGAATGTATCGAACTTCTTTAACGACACCCGGCAGACGTACCGCACTAGGTGTTTCTGGCATGGGAACGAGAAGCAAACGGGGATTTGGTTTTTTTTGGAGTTCTGGCTCCCTTGGAGCCTTCTATCAAAAAGGAAGCACCACCTTTGTCAAATAGTCAGAGTTGTCTTTTGCGTGCATAGGAGAGGGCTTTGATTGTGGGGATATATGTTGAAATGGCCCAACTTAAAGTGTTACTAGTCGACTCTGGTGAATGGTCCCCAGCCGCATGGAAGGGTGCTACACTTAATTGCCCTACCCCAATCTACCAAATCTACCTCAAATTGGTGTTATGAACACCCTTGCTGATAGGAGCTCCGTTAGTTTCAAGGTGGTCAAAACGGGTCCAACTGCTGCACCCCATAGCCAAATGAGAAGGTCTTTCATATTTTTGTTATCCTGACCCTACTTTTACCAGTTTCCTCCTCCAAAAAACGGTCGATTGCTTCATACGGCGGCGCACTCCTTCGTAGCTCAACTTTAGAAGCTCTAATGATGTTATATCTAAAGCAGTAATAGTTATAGCATCGCTCCTATAATCAGTACTGTTGAAGACAGCAATATGGCATCTGTTGCCATTCCATGAGAATATACCGAGGAGGCGGGAGCAGGAACCCACCAAGTTCAGCTAACATGCGGATACGATTGAGGATTCTTTTTTTCCATCTCTTGGACTGCCTCCCAATGTTGAGATATGGTGCGGCTCCTAGGTTGGTTACCACCAGTATAGCTCATCTCATCCACTGGCCAGTCGATTTCAGCTTGCAGACTATGAAATTGGTTGCAGACCAGGGGGCAGTCGGTTTTAAGATCGGAAACATGGCATTCTGAGTCAATTAAAAAGTCCATAATTATTCCACGACCAAGCTCCAATAACTTGAGACTACGATAGGCTTCTCTCCCAGCCCGGAGTGAGATAGAAGCAGCAATTGGCGCTAGGCCGGAAAGTTCCGACAGTTTGTGCTGTTGGGTATCTCGTTTTAGAAAGCTTAGCTTAACACTTAGCAACAAGTTAATTGCATCCTTGAGTAGGGAACTCGATTCACTAAACATTCCAGCTGAATATAGTAAAGAAGCAACTCTGCGAGCTGCCTCAACCCGTTCCCTGGGTCGTGAAGTGCGGCAATCATAAGCCTCAATGTATACATGGAGGCTCCTGTCTCAGTCTTCTGGGGAGTGTAGCACTGAGAATCTGGATTCTAAGAGCCAACCCAGGATAGTGCACATGTCTGCACGGTTCGGACAGTCCTGAAGGGTAGTTCATGGCGGCGAACTCTCAAACTAAGGTAGATACAACAGTTTGATGCTATTGATGTGGTGAAGAGTTTGCCCCGCCAGCCCGGTTAGAAAGACAAATGACTATCGATCTCGGAAGACCTAGATCTTATGGTATTGTCTTTATAAGTTCTGTATCTAGCTCAGTGTTATTTTCCTTGATTACCACAATCATTTATCACCATTGTCGTTTACCCCCTTCCCTCTCTATTATTTCTCATCCGCGATATCATTCTAGACAACGAACTCACACTCCTCATAATCGCATACCGTATACCTCAAAACTATCCTACAAAGTTGTTATTCAGTACCATAATCACTTTTGTGTAAAAAAAATACTCGTACGGAATTCCTGACCCCACAATTCAAGGGAGCTATCCTCATGGGCAACAGCATGCCCAGGTAAGATATCAATCCCTAGCATTAGCCCCGCCCCGAGGTAGTACAAGGCCTATTACAGATGAATACCGCACAGTACGGTACTGTTTAGTGCCGGACAACTAAAACCTGCCCTCCACCAAAAGTTTTTGGGAAATTCGAGCTTGCGCAGCGGAGGAGGGCGAGACAGACGGAACGATCCACTCGAATGAGGCAATAAGCATAATGTAATAATCGTGGTTGCATGTAACCCCATCCGCCCATCCTCTAAAACACATCCAGAAAAGGCAAGACCATCCGGCATTCGCTGCAGGAGTCTCCCCACCCCTTCCATCCCATTCCAACACAAAGCAGAGGAAAGTGATATGGAGAATATTCTCCGTGTGCTCTTATTGAAAAAGAAAATTAAAGCAAACGCCCCGACCCGGAGCTTTCCGTTGCATATTCCACAGTAAATTTACCACAGCGCACAGACACTCAGCTACATTCTGCTACATTCATGCGTGCAAGTATCCACCTTGAAGCACCCTCCAGCACCAATAAGTATGGAGTAGCTGGGGTCATCCCGGAATCCAGCATCCTGCCCTTGGATTGGCGGTATAAACGGGCATCCCGAATTCGGATGGTTGGTTATATTGGATTTACGGCTAGCTGAACTGCACACCAGCTTAATTCTGCCGTTAATGAGGGTTCGAGTACTGTACAGTGCCGGTACTTGAGTATGATACCATAGTCTGGGCATGATAATATGATAGATTCATGACAGGGTCATCGGGCGCTAGTACAAGGTACAAGTACCAGGGGGGGTAATTTCGCACACACCAAAGTGGCTGACCAGCAAAAAACATTAGAAAATTGGTGAGGTCACAAAGTAGTGTGTGCGAAAACACCCCCCCTGTGCCTTGTATGATAATACGTTCAAATAAGGTTTTCATCCCTGTCCTGTCTCGGAATCGCCATAAAACGCCACATCCTAACCCCTTCTAACCAGGACGAAACCCTTTCGGGGCTCCGATTTCGACTTAAGGTTATCGTAAGTCTCACCTCAGCCACTTCTCATTTCAGCGCTCTAGTGTCCGACGTTCCCCGCCAGATTACCCGTATAGTAGCCTTTCGAGTTCGGAGCAAGCTCGGTAGTTGGACTCTCTCACAATCTACGTATAGGTTAATGCCTCCTTTCTAGTTATTTATTTGCCGACTATCTACAGTATCTGGAAGAAAAAAACTAGTATCGCAATGATTGGGTCTGGGATGAGCTGTAAATGCCATGAAGAAATGGCTGAATAACTACCACACCCGCAATATTATACACATTACCCCGCGCTCACGTCCCAGGAGTAAAAAGCTTCTCCAAATCTTCCACAATCTTCGGCAACTCGTCCTTGCCGACTAATATCATATGTCCCTGAAATCGATCAGTGCCTTTTCCCTTTATCGTATCTTCGGCCCATTGCTCACCTGTGGCATGATTCCGAAATCCGAAAAAGCCCTCTTGGAATCTGCAGCCCCGGGGTCCCCTTGATTTTCATATTTGAAACTAGCATGTTCACCGCCTCGTTGAATAGTCTCGTCTTCGGGATGGAAATAAAAGAGCTCGTTTTTGGATTTTGAGGATCCCTTCTTTCCTTTCTTCTGTGGGCGCGATTCTAGAGCGTCAACTTTTGAAGGAACCTCGGTATAGGTTTTCGATAGGATTAGAAAGTTACTAAAATTATATGGTTCGTTCTGGGACGCAACGTCAACATTGCTAGGGAGAGCATGGCGGGAGCAGGAGCAGAGAAGTCTAACCTCTTCGAGTGCCCAATTGATTTCTTCCAAGAGCATCTTGTACATTGGTGGTACAATCTCGGTAGGGACATTGATCAATCGCTCGGTAAGTATTAAACCCGTGTGCGAAGAAGCGGAACCAGAGAGGAGCTCTTTGAGCTTCTTATTAAGATTTGAGGACGATTGCGATCTCGCGAGGACGTATTTAATGAGATCCTGGACCACTGGGTTATCCTGGGAGTAGCTGTCAGAGGAGACCGAATGACGTTGCTAGAGGAAAGATCCAATTACCTTGTGTTCCTGTAGATTCACAACAGTAAGGAATGCGTAGGGGTCGCTCTCGTTCCCATCCACCTTGACGGTAGTTCCCAATAGCGGCTGCGAAAGAATCAGGTCTGCCAATGCAGATAAGTCGAAGAGGGTATTATCAGTGTCAAAAAGCTGTCGAAGAAGTGTCTTCAGGCCGTGGAAGTCATGGTCAGGCTGTGGATCAAACATTTCGAAATCGACATTTACAATGTCCAGTTCCTAATCTCGTTTGTCCTTGTTAGAATAGGATGCGAACTTCGCTTTTCGAGTAGGATTGAACTGACCTCCGAGTCGGAGCTTGAATCGGAGTTGTTATTCTCCTCTCCCCCACAACCCATTTCCATATCTCCGGCCTCGATATCCTTAGGGACCTTTCGTTTGCCCATTATTGCGAACGCTGAATGTTGAGGTTGATGGCAAGTGACTCGCCTAGTTTTTTTTGAACCCTCCAGACCTGATTAAGCCGGGTAACTTAACTCTTATTCTGACGGGTCCTGGCCTGTGATGTTCTCGGCCATCCTCAATTCCGGCAACCACCCTATAACAAGGAGGAACAATACACAATGTTGCTACTACGAACGATCCAGCGCTCGCTCCCACGACTTCAGGCCACCGATACCCGTTCATTTCTTAAAACTCTGTCCTGCGCCACCTCGCGATTCAGTCTCCCAACCCTCTCCCGGACAATCGCTACCACCCCCCACTTTCATACCCTCCTAACCCCCGCCGAAACATCTCCTCCAACTTCACCCCCCCCGAAAACCCCACCCACGGCACAATCCAATGCGGCACCTACATTGCACGAGTCCCTCACCCTCTTAACAGCGCTCAAAGCCCAGCCGTCGAAATACATCACTGTCAAGATCCATGGTTTCTCCTTCCTCCTTACGCCGGGAGACAAGGTGGTGTTACCGTTCCTTCTCAAAGACGTCAAGGTCGGTGATATCCTACGGTTAACGCATGCGACCACATTGGGATCAAGAGACTACACAATGAAGGGGAATCCGTATATCGACGAGCGACTTTTTGAATGTCGGGCTACTTTTCTAGAAGAGACATCGGAACCCTTGAGGAAGAAGGAGAAGAAGAAGAGGAGGACGCGAAGGATCAAGACGGTGAAAAGTAAGCACCGGTATAGCGTACTGAGAATCAAAGAGTTGATCATCATTGATGTACCGCCAGCGGTAGCGGCGGCGACAGGCAACAACACTACTACATAGAGGGATCAGAGGGTTGTGGGTGCGCCAGCAGGGAGGGGGATGAGGTACTAGATGGGACCTCTCATAATTGACTGTAAATATAGAGGTCCTACCGAAAATTGCTTGCTAAACATGTGCTGCAATACCAATATTTCAAACCAGACATTAGCACAACACCTATACAGTAAACCATAACCCCGTGCTAGCCTCTAGAGAACTGTTTGGATTGGTGTCCGAGGAGCGTTGTGGCATCCCACGTGCTTGTGCTCTGGTAGTTCTGTTGTTCATGGGGCATCAAAGCTTAAAGGCTGTGCCTGCCGGGGTTTGGGGTCTCAGGTTGACTAGCCAAATGAGCAGAACTTTGTGGAAGCGAGTGAATGAGATTTAGCGATGACTAGGTTCTGATACTAATTCTTTCTTGAACCCCCCCAAGGGGGGCCACAACCGGAAGAGCCGAGATACAATTGCTCCTCCAGAAGCAACCGAGGACGCAGAACAGACAAAGAACCCCGCGCACCACCTCGACCAAAACAACCCCAAAGGCAACTGAATTCGAAAAACGGACACTCTCCGGGCAATTCCAGGTCACTTACTAGACCAGCTCCAACAGACGACCTAAGGATGCTTGCTATGATCCCAGTGATCCGAATCTGCGCCCATCAGCCGTCCTACTCCCCCGAAATGTGCCCCCACCGCACGGAAACTTACCCGGATGAATCTCCGGCTCCCTAATATGCTTCCTAATATCCACCTTCCTCTCCCCCTCGATTCCAAACCTCCGATTCCTGCTATCAACTACACTCTCAACCCCCTTCGTCTCCTTCAAAAAGCTGCCCATAAGCATGGGCGCCCCCAACGGCACCTGATCCCCGCGATCCACCTGCCAAAGATGGTACGTCTTCCCATAAAGCTTCACTAACTCTTCCATCTCCGCGGTCTCAGCCTTCTCCCAGACCACCTCTGGAACGAGCGGTGGCCTCGGCATGATTAGAACCCCGCCCTTCACTTCAAAGACGTGGGAGTGCCAGAGCTTGCGTTCTTCCGTTGGGAGCGTCTCGTAGATGCGCGGGGCTATCATGTATTCTATGCCGATCAGACGGGCGTTTTTTTCGGGGGAGTCGTAGATTACGCATTGGCGGACGTCCGGGATCTGTCAGTCGAGAATAATAGGGAGGGAGGGGAGGAGGATACACCTTCGGTGATGTGGGAGCAGTAGTGCTGTGCTTCGACCACGCGCGTGGGGTCCTCGGTATATACGTGGAAAGCATTGAGCCATGCGCAGATGCTATTTACTGGGTCGAGATTCTGGTGACCGTGAGTCCACCATGTCCGAAAGCGAGATACAGGGGGGCAAGAGGGGGAATAACTCAACTTGTGTCGCTTTGGCAGCTCCTTCCAAAACTAACTGACTGGACGGTACAGGGCCCCCAGCGGCGCTTGTCTCGCAGTGTGCCATTTTAGATATTCTTCACAACCGGTTGGGGTCTTGGCCTTTCCTGCAACCTACGATACCGGTACCTACAATCGCGAATATTGCGGGCGTGCCGTTTATATAGAGTTGGGGCACCTAAATATCGCCTAAGCTGTTTCCTATGGCGAGTGCCTGACGTCACATTCCATCCCGGGGAACCATTCGCAGGATGACGATTGTAGTCTTCTGTCTGGACAGTTCTACCAGCGCAACCCTCCAGTACCGGTACGGGTACTACAATATAATAGCTCTCGCCGTGTGATAACTGTTTCAGAGGCTCTAAGGTGCGTTGAAGAGTTGCTCTACCGGTAGTCTAAAGGCGACATCAATCTCCTTCACGAGATGAACCCCTGGTTACCGCATAGCCAAGTTCTTTGGAGAACGAGTGCCAGAATCTTATCTTCCAGCCCAGGGTGAACCGAGCCGCGTAGGAAGACTATCGGAGCTGCGGACGAATGGGGGGCCCAATACAAGAGGGTTTTCCCTCCTTAAGGAACTAACTTGGGGGGGATCCCTTTGAGCATAGGGTGACCAGCCGGATGCCTGTACAGTGCTGCACAAATATCGGAGAACGAGATACTTACCGGTATTACCGTAGACATGCAGCTATGATACCAGGAGATTTTTTTTTAAAAAAAAAAAAGAATCGAGGACGGTCCGGTATTGGTGAGGTGTATTAGTAGTAGAACTGGGTAAACATAGTAAAAAATTAGAAAAAATATGTTTACCCACAATTCTGCAAGGGGGGACAGACAGTCATGCTATGATAGCTATGATAAATTATGACATGATCAGAAGTTCTGACACCCTGACGTTGCCAAGCCTTTAGGTCTAGCAAACACCCTGATTGCAAACTCTGGCAACACCAAATCTCAAGGCCCCAGCAAGCCCAACCTCGTTCCCAAAACTTCCCCGCAATGGACACCGAAGGCCTGGGGGAAGCTACTGGTACTCACCACCGCGAAAGCCGAAGAGACCGGAAACGAGAAAAGTCCCGAGACCGCGACCACGAGCGAAACGACCGTGAGCGCTCCCACAGACACCGCCGCTCCGAGCACCGTTCCGGCCACCAGTCCCACCGCGAAAGACCCAGATCAAGATCCAAATCCAAAGACCGGGACCGGGACCGCCACCATAGGCGAGAGCGCGATTCCTCGGACCGTCATCACCGCACCCACAGAAGGAAACGTTCACGCCATGAAGACCAAGACCGAGACCGTCATCGCCGAAAATCCCGAAGGGCCGATTCTCCCCCTCTCATCGAGAAGAGGAGGGAGAGGGAATCTGCGGACCCACTAGAGCTGGAAACGTCCAACTCTTCGACACACCCCGATACCGTTTCCAAACCTACGCTCACGCGCGACTCTTGGATGCAAGAGCCGGATACTAACTTCATCGACTACACGCAGAAAGGGGCGAGGAGGCCCGCACCTCAGCCGGTGGCTGCGCCGGACTATCGGCCGATAATTCACAGGAATGAATTGAATACGCAGTTGAAGGAAGGGAAGTCACTGGATGAGTACGCTGATGAGACGGAGGAAGTAACATACACCTTCGGTGACGCGGGTTCAAAATGGCGGATGACGAAGTTGAAGAGGTGTTACGAGTTTGCGAAGGAGGAGAGGAGGACTGTTGAGAGTGTTGCGTTGGAGAGGTACGGCAACCTGAAGGAGTTTGACGACGCACGGGAGGAAGAGATTGAGTTGGAGAGGTGGTCGACGTATGGGAAGGATAGGAAGGATGTGAAGGAGAAGCCGACCGGGGCGCTTTATCGGCAGAGGATGGAGAAGGTGAGAGCTGAAGAGAGTGCCAGGCAGTCCAGAGAGAGAGAAAGACATGGGTCTGAGTTTCCTCAAGGGAATGTTACCGAAACTGTTTCCAATACGAAGACTACGACCGCCTTTGATCAGACTGCGTTGAACAGAATGAAAGCTGCTCTTATGAAAGCACAACTGAGAGGTGATCCGAAGGCAGCCGTGATGGAGAAGGAGTTCAATGAGGCCATGGCGGCAAACAAGAAGGAGCCAGAAGTTGTAGTCCTATCCGCCATGGATTCAAGAATGCTAGCTGGCTCAGGGGGGCGAGTTGGCAGGGAAGTAGTAGAGGGAAAGAAAGGAAAGCTTGTGGAAAAGGACGATATGAGTTTAGACGACATGGTCCGGGAAGAGAAGCGAACCAGAGGCCAAGTCCGAGGTGGCGAAGGGATGCTCCTGGCGGAAAGAATCTCACGAGATGCCAAATTCGATGCAAGTTCTGCTCTACCATCCTTGATCATGCCTGTACTAATATCTACAGGATAACCTCGACTACCTCGACGAAAACGCCAGCCGCCTAGCCAAACGAGTCCAAAGGAACGAAGTCGACCTAAAGAACATGGCCATCAGCGAATTCAAGAAGATGCAGAAGGTCCTCGACAATTGCCCCCTGTGCCAACACGAGGACAAACCACCTATCGCGCCCGTTGTCTCACTTGCAACAAGAGTCTACCTAACCCTCCCCACAGAACCGGAGTTGACGCCGGGCGGAGCAGTTATCGTTCCCATTCAACATAGGGTAAATATGATGGAATGCGACGACGATGAATGGGAGGAAGTTAGGGTTAGACCCCATACCCATTACAGTGCTTTCCCTCGAGAAAAAATTAACATTGTGCCATAGAACTTCATGAAAGCCCTAACCCGCCACTACACATCCAAAAACCAATCCGTCCTCTTCTACGAAAACGCTGCTTCACCAGAACGCAAGCGACACGCGGCCATAACTGCGATCCCACTCCCGCAAGAGCTGGGCGACATGGCTCCCGCCTACTTCAAAGAAGCCATCCTCTCAGCAGACGAAGAGTGGTCGCAACACAAAAAAATAATAGACACGCTCGCGAAAGCGCGCTCGGGACTGGGCAAGATGGCGTTCCGCAAGTCGCTCATAAAGGAGATGCCGTACTTTCACGTATGGTTTGAGATCGATGGTGGGATGGGCCATGTCATTGAGGATGCGAACCGCTGGCCCAAGGGTGACCTATTCGTGAGGGAGTTGGTGGGCGGGATGTTGGAGTGCCCGCCTGATGTTATCAAGCGACAAGGACGCTGGGTCAGAGGCAGGGATTCCAGGGTC
The DNA here is from genome assembly GCA_900010015.1 of Tuber aestivum. NCBI lineage: Eukaryota > Fungi > Ascomycota > Pezizomycetes > Pezizales > Tuberaceae > Tuber > Tuber aestivum. The sequence continues at coordinate 240,097 of LN891031.1, read as the reverse complement.
GAAGGGTTTAGGACAGGGTGGGATGAGTTCGACTGGACGAAAGTTTTGTACGATAATTAGAGTGTGTGGAGGAGGATGGGGGGGGGGGGGGGGAGTATATCATTGAACTACTGATGTTCATACAATAATAGGATATATAATAGGACATGATTGACAAATCCTTATAGCGCCAATAATGAAAGCACACCCATGGCACCTTTTTTCCTAAAAAAAACCCATCAACCTCCAAAAACCACCCCAGCAAAGCACCAACAAACACATCCAAATCACAACCCATCACTCACACACCTCCAACCCCAACACTAACCAAACACCACACCACCAACCAGCCAGCACACCACAACCAAAAACCCCCCTCCAACCAACCAACCCACCACACAAGACCCAGTATGATACCAAGACAAGACAACATCACATCCACAAGCTCCAACACAAAACCCCCGAATTAACCGCTCGTCAGACCGACTAACCAAACGAACCCCCCCCTCCCAATAAAAGCATTATCAACACTGAGGGAGACAAAGAGAGGGGGTACTGTATTGCACCTGTACTGTACTCATGGTAATGGTGCTTCTCGCCCACACACGCCCGCGGCCTCCTACCGTGCCGTGATGGGGGGGTGGGTTTTGTCCATGGGGTTTAGATGTTAGTTTGGTGGCCTGTGGTATTGCATCCATTCCCCCGGGGGGGGGGAGGAGGGTTGTATCGAGTCGGGCGTTTCGCCCGCGCTCTGCACTCGTAGTTTAGATACCGTGTTGACGGTTAGAGCGTAGGGGAGCTTTGGTTAACACATCAAGGTAAAGCATATCACTGTAATAAACAGTAGCGGGGCCCCCATGCCCGATAGTAAAGAACAAGGGGTATTCAATACACGACTTCGAGCTTTCAGGAGTCTATATTATGATGTGACTAGAGTACAGCCAGTCCCTGAACCATCACCTGTCCTGAACCAAGCCCACCGCACGGGGAGCAGGAAGAAAAGAAAAAAGACGGGAAAAGACACAAAGAAGACTTCTATTCGTAACTTTACACCACCGTGCTCTAACGCTCAAGGCCTATCCGTTAACCTCTTCGCATTGCTACCCACCCCAACCGCACAAATGTTAGCTCTCTCCACAACAGCTTCAACCAAAATAAGGCAGTGACTAGTGGGGGAACGAACCTGGTATGCGCCAGCAAAAACTTGACGCAAGTAAGAGTGTACTTACACGCTCTGGTCCATGCCTCATCCTGGTTAAACGCAAGACGAATGCAGCTATCCCCAATCTTGTCCTTGACAACCTTGTACGGTAGTTTCACCCCAGAATCAGTCCTCTCGACAAACTCGCCAAGCTGGCGGAGGCATTCCAGGAACGCAACCATCGCCTGGTCGAATTTGCGGTGCATGAACATCCGGCCCAGCGGGAGGTCACCGGATGAGAAGAGCTCTAGGATTGTGACCTTGGATTCGTTTGCGGGGTTGGCGGGTGGGTCGTGTTTTTCTATCTTAGAACTAGAGCCCATGGGTTTTAGGCGGTAAGAGTCGAAGGCGAAGTTTAGTTTTTCGGCGATGGTAGCGAGGAGGAGGAGGGTTTGGCCCCAGGCTGCGTTGATTTCGGTCCATTCTACCTGCTTTGTGTGTGAGTTAGGAAATGGTTCTCATTTGGAGGGTTACGTACAGGCTGATTAGGAAGTCTTCCCAGCCGCAAGCCGTTTATTGTGCCAAAGTAACCATCATGGCCAATACAAAATGTGTCATTATACACATTAGTCCTTTGCAGTTTCTCCAGCTGCCCAGAGTCATGATCGTATTGGAGGTTAACCCCATCCCGTTCATTCTGGAAGGCCTCTAATCGGAGCGAGAAGGAGTTCTTCTCTCTCCAAAACTCTTGCTCCTCCTCATCCAGCTTCTTTTTCTCTTCCTCAAGAGCCCTGATTTCGGCCTCGACAGCCGCTTTCTCCTGCTCCATGTCCTGAAGCTCCCGCAATTCAGCCGCAGCCTGGACCTTCAGTTCCTCTAGCTCCTTCGCGGCAGCTTCACGTTCTGCATCCGTGGGTATCTCTGCATTGACTCGCTTGAGATAATCTACATACGCGTCACGTTCCCTCGTGGCATTTGCGTAGCGTTTAGCCAACCCTTCGGTCAACACCTCCGAGCACTCTTGGCATATCGGATGATCTATATCCGACCTCGAAGACAAAATATCGAACAAAACTGCAGAGGTCCTCATCTGCTGCGACAGGGCGTTCTGATCATAGTCATTCCCGACGGTGTATTCGGCCTGCGAAGAGCTCCCCGCATTACGAGACGTTGCCTGTGTCGGCAGGGCAACCTGCGATTGCGATAGCATAACGTATGAATCTGCCGTGTTTTGGTAAACCGATTTAGAGTCCCGTCGGGAATGTGGCACCGCCGGGGGCGGTGGGTGCTTAGGTTGAACCGTGCGCTTGATTAACGGGGCTGGGGAGTTTCGGCTCGCCTTCTCGTAAACATCTCGCCGGTCCTGGGGGTATGTTGGTCGCTGCGGGGTAGGTGCTTGGTCTGCAGAGTGTGGACGCCCGTTTGCGGAGGATCCTAATCTCGGGTTTGAGTTATGAGCCTGGGCGTGCACTCGTCAGGGTGCGAGCGGTAAGGGCGTAGGGTAAAGATCTTACCAACTAAAAGATTGAATGCTGCCGGGCTTAGGTCGTCTAACGATCCGTGAAGCCTGATAGCCTGCCGACATTTCTGGCACTTCATGATGAACAGCGGGGCGCAGAGGTGGGGGTTGGGAATCCTCTGTCCGAACCAGAGGTATTATTGTATCTGGTACGGTAGGTAAACTTATCTTCGAGGGGTCGAGGCGATAGGCGTTCCCTCCCGTCAGAAACACAGTATCGATGTGAGCTCGGAGGTGTAGATCGCCAATCTTTGATTTTGCGGGATTCAGAAAAGAGGAAAATGTGCTATTGTAATGTCTTCCCCAGTGCAGTGCATAGATTAGCAGGTTAGATTCAGGCCCCAGGAACTCCGTCATGCGCCCAGACCTGTCCAGAATCACGTGACCATTATTTCAACGAATCTTGCGATAGGGTCTATGGTAGAACAAGGAACAGTGGCCTCAGTATTTAATCCTAGAGAACAGCTATTTCGTTCAGACTCCTAGAACGCGGGAACCTCCGCAGAGAAACCACTCCCTGCCTTAAAAACATCAAGAAACAAGTAGCGTGTTCCGGGTCAGTATCCACACTAAACACCGGTACGAAGTTATGGCCTGAAGGATTCTTCCATATCGAGCTCGGTGATGTAGGTTTGATAATATGTGTAACCACTCTAATAATACCAGCCCCTAAGTTATCATCAAATAACTCTTATACTATCATACCCGCATTACGTGATTAAAGGAAAGAATAATGAAATCGAAGCAGCAAAGCCCTCTCCACCAACTCCATTTTATGCTGCATGTGCGCCATTCTATGCAAAAACGATACCCCACAGGTTTTATTACACTCCATGCAAAGACATTGGCCGTCTTAAGCTTTCCTTGTTCTTCTCCTTGTGTTCCTGCTTGGGGTATCCTGCACCTCGTCTTTCGTCTCAATATTCACCTTAGGTGCCTTCTTCACTTCCTCGGTCCGGAGCTCCCCCGCTCTGCTCCTGGTGCCTCTGCTAGGGGTGTCCATTGGAAGAGGCGCGAGCGAGGGTGGAAGCTTTGCCTTGGCTCTTTCTTCGTGCTCCTTTGCCTCCTCTTCTTCTAATATTTTCCTAAGAGCCTCCTTTCTCCGGCGGATCTTCTCCATTAGTTCCTTATCTTCTTCGTCGAGCTTTGGTTCGTCTTTCATATCCTCCTGCGCCTTTTTCTTGCCCTTCTCCTTGGCACGCTTAATGGCTCCTGCCTTTTCGGCGTCCTTGATCATGAGTTCGGCGAGTTCCCACAACTGTTTTCCGAGTTCTGGTGAAGCGAGCTTGTCGGCGCGGTATCTACAGAACGCTTGTTAGTGCAACGCCAAGCTATACAACGAGCCGCCCCTCTTACTTCTGGTTCTGGCATTCCCTGAGAAACTTTCCACCCTCCCCCATCCCACACTCTGGGCTCATGGCTGCTGCCAAAAATGACTGAGCTCCTTGTTGTGGATCCTTCAAAACCAGCCACCAGATCGGCCACATCACAAGATAAACCCCCAGCCCCCAGAGGCTACCCATGGTAATCCATCTTCTGGCACCCGGGGTGCGTACAAGTCCCGGATCGATGTTATAAATACGAACATTGTTTGGCTGCTTATCCGGTCGGACGTAGGAATCGAGGCGCCTTTGAAACTCAAGGCAGAACGCCATCAAGGCCATCTTCGAAGCTCCGTAGCACAGCCATGGGGTTCTGAGAGGGTATTTCCGTCGGAAGAACTGAGGGTCGTTGAGATCAAGGTCGCCGGCGATATAACTAGAACACGTAGCTAGTAAAATGCGGACATCTCTGTCCGGAGGTTGAGCCCTCATACACGGCGCAAGAATGTTCAGCAGCTGGAAGTTGGCCAGAAAGTTCAAACCCCAGTGCGCTTCAATTCCGTCTTGAGTCGTAGTTCGGGGGGTGTAGGGCGGTGCCATCACTCCAGCACAACAAACGACCATATCGAGTCTTCGAGGGGGGGTGTTGTCGATGAACCTGGTAGCAAAGAGACGGATGCTGTGCAAAGACGAGAGGTCGCATTCCTCCGCATAAATAAAAGGATTTCCGTGACGCTCGCGAAGGTCTTCGATGTAATCAACCGTGAAAACGTCCGACGCGCTCCGGACAAGAAGTACCAAGTGCATCCCTCTAGCAGCAAGATCGTTGACCACAGCAGCGCCTACCCCCGACGTTCCACCCTAGCATCCAGAGCTTTAGTCTCCAGCCTTTACTAGAGGCAGTCGAGTGTGCGAACATACCGTTATTATTGCGACCTTCCCATGCATCACACGCTCATTCCTATTTCGGTATCCGTTGAAGTAGATCTTCAAGACGACAACAGCAAGAATCCATGGCACGACCTTGAGAGCTGGTGACAGATATGGTACCGAATCGATACCATTGTAGTAGATCTCCCCAAGCATGGGGATCGGCATTTTGGCTGAAGGGTGGGAAGCAAAATGAAAAAGATATCCGCAAAATGGGAAAGAAAGGAAAGAGAGAAAGAAAGCTCCGGGTCGAAGTGTCGAAGTAGAAACGTGGAAGGTTTCGGGGCTCGAAGGTTCCGTCCCTAATGCTCGCGTTTTACCAAGAGCCAACTCTCTTCAAGTGGGTTAGGGTTTCTCGAATCCGCCCAAGCGGTATGATACAGCACTGTACTCGAGTACAGTACTGCACCCGCGGCCGAGCACGATACTTGGCAATTCAGCAAGTAGACTACCGGTACAAGTACTTGTGCTTGTACCATCATATAAATTCGTTAAATCCACCATCGCCCATCGGTCAGGATCCCTGCCAGATCAGAGACAAAACACCCCGACAGGGGAAAGTGTTTTCCAGACTGAGTACTGATAGCTGGAGGGGTGGGTGTCGTCCAGATCTCGTTAATAGATATTCGTAATTTCGCTAACCTACTAGGCTGAGCCCATTGTGGTTTAGATAGTGGTTTTGGCCGAGATCTCCGATGGCAGATTTAACGAGTTTATACGATACAAGTACTGGTATCAGTAGTACAGTACTTGTACAAGTACCGGTAGACTACGGTACTCGTAAGTGCCAATGTGACAGAGCCCGCTTGTACCAATGAATCAGCGGACTGCCGACACGAAGGGATGCCAACTCTACTTGACTGCCAGAGTCACTAATTCTACTGTTTTCAGATCAAGAAGAAGAAAAAAAAGGGCAACCATAATTTTGTTCTATGTGCAGATTCCCTAACTACCATACCGCGGCGCTTGTTAGGACAATTATCCGAGCACGACCACCATATTTTTTGTGAACAAAATCCCACCAGTAGATAAAAGACAAAACCCCAAGGGAAAAAACAAAAAGGAAAGCTGGCATAAACTTTTGGGGGCTGAAGCATAACAAAAACTGGATTAAGGAAATAATAGAATAAAATAAATAGAGGGGAAGATGAGAAAAGGTTTAACGAGTTGACATGGCTGCACGATCTTCAAATTAGTGACATTCTGTGTAGTAGTGAGAAGTGTGCCGCGGTAATTAATTCATACCTTTTGTGACAACCCTCTTGAGAGCGAGCTCCTTCTTCTTCAGGTCATCGGCACCAGCATCTTCCACCTCAAGTTGAGCCATGGCATCACTGAGAGAAGACTCGATCTTTTCCCGGGCACCCCTCTTCAATTTCAAGCTCATCGTCGGATCGCTAACGATCTCCTCAACTCGTGATATGTAAGACTCAAGTTGTTGCCTAGCCTCGAACTTCTTGGAGTAGGCATCGTCAGTAGACTTGAACTTCTCCGCATCCTGGACCATCTTCTCAATCTCGGTGGAAGAAAGTTTCCCGACAGAGTTAGAGATAGTAATGTTTGCGCTTCTTCCAGTTGACTTCTCAATAGCGGTGACCTTGAGGATACCGTTGACATCGACCTCAAAGATGACCTCTAGAACAGCATCGCCCGCCTTCATTGGAGGAATCGGAGCGAGAGTGAATTCTCCGAGAGAGGTATTGTCCTCGCAGTTAACTCGCTCACCCTGGAACACGGGGAACTGGACAGTGGTTTGGTTGTCGGCAACAGTGGTGAAGGTCCTCTTCTTGATGGTCGGAACGGTTTGGCCACGCTATAGTGCAGTGGTTAGCAAACGAACGAGTGCAACCGAGAGACCATACACCTACAGGAACAACGGGGGCGAAAATGTTACCCTCCATAGCAACACCCAAAGATAGAGGAACAACATCGAGCAAGAGCAGATCGGCTGTCTCCTCAGAGGTAGCCTTGCCAGAGAGGATACCGGCCTGAACGGCAGCGCCATAGGCAACGGCCTCGTCGGGGTTGATACCCTTCTCCAACTTCTTACCATTGAACAAGTCGCTCAACAGCTTTTGAATCTTGGGGATACGGGTAGAGCCTCCGACCAAGACGACCTCGTCGACAGCAGATTTAGCGAGACCAGAGTCCTTAAGGACCTGCTCGACAGGTGCAATGGTGCTCTTGAACAGGGAAGCATTGATATCCTCGAAGCGGGCACGGGTAATAGAGGTGTTGAAGTCATTGCCACCGGAGAGCGAATCGATCTCGACAGTGGTCTGGGTAACGGAGGATAGAGTTCGCTTGGCACGTTCACAAGCAGATCTAAGACGACGAAGAGCACGAGGATCATCAGAGATGTCAAGTTGGGTCTTCCTCTTGAACTCGGCTTTGAAATGGTCCAACAGAGCGGTATCAAAGTCCTGACCGCCCAAGTGGGTGTCGCCAGCAGTTGCCTTGACAGTAAAAACACCACCTGAGAATATTAGTCATTGATAACGTAAATATCCGTGCCAGACAATCTCACCTTGAATGTGAAGAAGAGAAACATCAAAAGTACCACCACCGAGATCGAAAATGAGAACATGCCTCTCCTTATCGGACTTTCCAGCGCCCAATCCGTAAGCAATAGCAGCGGCAGTGGGCTCATTAATAATACGGAGAACATTCATGCCAGAAATAGCACCAGCATCCTTGGTAGCTTGACGTTGGTTGTCATTGAAGTAAGCAGGAACAGTGATAACTGCCTTCTCTACGGCCTGTCCAAGCTTGGCCTCGGCAATCTCCTTCATCTATATATAGCCAAGCAATATCAGAATTACGTTCACGCATCAACGTTTAATGCCCACGTACCTTGGTCAAAACCATAGATGAGATTTCCTGGGGTGAGAATTGCTTCGTCTCTCCAAGATACTCAACTTCAATGTACGGGTTCCCCTCGCGGTCGATAACCTTGAAAGGCCATGACTGAATATCCTTCTTCACACTTGGCTCATCGAACCGACGCCCAATCAATCGCCTATGTTTCGAAACAAAATATGTTAGCAAAAATCCCTAGGAAATCCCGTATATGCAGAGGTTCCTGATACAGAAGAAGAAGTAGAGGTCAGACAACACGAAGAACCTACTTAGCATCAAATACAGTATTTCTAGGGTTCAAGGCGGCCTGATTTTTGGCGGCGTCGCCAATCAATCGCTCCTTCTCAGAGAAGGCAACGAAAGAAGGGGTAACACGGTTACCCTGCTCGTTAGCAACTATCGCGGAGCAGAATTGTCAGTCTCGCGAGCAATGGAGAGTAGTTTTATGTCCGCGAACTTCATTCGAGCGCAAGGTCCAGCAAACTCAATAAAAGGCAAAACTAACTGATTTCAACACCGTTACCCTCGTAGATGGCAACACAAGAGTAAGTGGTACCTGGGAGCAGACGAAAAACCCATGATTAGTCGGTATGAACTTGACAAGACCAAGGTCAATGTGAATGAGAAAAGGGCGAAGAGGGGAATCGCATACCAAGATCGATACCAATTGCGCCTTCGTATTTTCCTTCCATTTCGATTCTCTTTTTTCCTATAAAGTATTAAAAGGAGGATGGGGATTGAGTGGGGCGAAGGGGAGAAGACGGTGTGGTGAGATGAGGAGGGGACGAGGAGATAAAAGTGCGTTTTGTGGGTGATTTTTTTTTCTTTTCTTCCCCTTATCCCCTCCCTCCCCCTCCGCTGTGTGTGACCGCATTCGGCGAAGAGATGGGGTTAGTCAGCACTTATCGGGACTCTTTTCTTTCTTTTTTCTCCCGAGCCCTTACAAGCACTCGAGTACTCGAGTAGTACATGTACACCCTGCGGGGGTTTCAGTGAGCCTCAACCTCCAGCGCGCTCAAGTAGGTAATTATAACAGAAACGGACCCTGTAACAGGCTGAAAATGTTTTCAACCCATTCTCTGCAAACTACCAACCGAAAAAATTGGTAGGATGTCAGCATGAGCAAAAGCTTCTTCAAAACACTTGTCAGGTTGTTTTAGTACGATCTGGTTTTGTTAGACTAGCCTTTGTAGAGGCTACCGTAGTCTTAGTTGCTCGTGTGCCTGTATGGCACTGCATACTACCGTATGATAGGCTCTTGCGGAGAGCCCTATCGGCATAAACTTTGAGGTAGGCGGTGGGAGGGAAAAAAATTTAAAAAAATTCAACACATAAACTCCCCGAAGCGGAGCGCAGTGGCCAAACTTCTCTTCCAGGCCTTTCTTCCCCTGTTGGGATCGTGTCTGGTTACGGTTTCGGTCCCGTATGTTTAGCCACGGTATGCTGACAGGTCAAGGATGATATCCAGCACCGCGTGTGCCTGATCTGTGTCATTTTTTTTGGCGCTTGCGGGCAGCAAATACCGCTAAGACTCGCAATTTTGTGATGGCTCATAGGACATCACGCGGCTCCAATCATTTGTTCTCCTACGGGTCCGAGTCCTCGCACCCTTCTAAAAACTTCCCTAAATCGGCTTCTGTCGTCTGCGGTCTTGTGATAAGTCGCTGAAATACTGGTGTTATGCAATAGCTGTATTGACATTCAGCATCTGCCGGTAGGCCATGCAAGGCAGCCGCAGCGTACTTACAAGCAGCGTATGCGATAGAATAGATACACCATCCAGCAAGAATTTTAGCACCGTTAGCGACATCCGCGCTGAGAAGGGCAAAAGTCGATGGGCTCTTGGAAGGGGAAGGCAGTGGCGAGTGAGAGAGTGTATTCTTCTATAAATCACGGATGGTGGGAGTAGTTAAATTGAGATGGTAAGTAATCGGGGTCTGTTGTAAAATTTCACTGGCACTGTAGTTTTGTTCACCCAACCGACTACCGTAGACCAGCCATCCGTATCTACCGCACTCCGGTCTTGAAAAGGGTGCGAATAATTGCCCTCTCTTTGGCAATATATCGGAGTGTCACTCAGTACAGCATGGGCACCTGGAACATTAGAAACACGGTGAGTTAATCATTGACCCGCGACGGACAATGCCATCCCTGCATTCATCAGTGCACACATGGACGGACACCCGCTCACAGAGCACGGAGGTATCAGAACAGCAGACTTGTTGTTTTCTAGGCGAGTTCATAGCGTATCGTACAGGTTCCACTGGAGCCACACCACCACCGCAAAGCTTGAGAACTTGTACCGGTGTTACGCCAACCGCAAGGTTGGAACTGAGTACAGCATATAGCTATCCAGCCACCATCTCGTGCCTCGCCCCCCCGAGACAACAGAAACGGCACCCGGATGTGGTGGGGGGGGCAAGAAAGGAAAATAAAAAGAATTAGCACAATTACCATGATATCCCAATCACATGCAAAGTGAAACAAAAACAGGAACCAAGAAAGCCGAAGAAGGAAAGCTAGTGAACCTCTCAATACCCATTGTGCCTGCAGACAATACACTTAAAAGCCCACTCGTCGCTATGGACATTTTCAGCGAGTAAGTTGTCTAAACACTTCCTATGGAAAATGTGCCTGCAATGGAAAACCACCAACTCCTTCGCTTCCTCCTGCCCGGCATTACCAGCACTGCTAGCCTCCCCTGTTTCCTCTAGCGGATCGGTTGTCACCCGTGCGCGGCTTTTTCCTCTCGCGACAGCAGATAAGGGACCTTCGGAAACCAGTCTTCGCTCCTCCCTTATGCTTTCGAGCCGCTGGGCGTTTTTTAGTCTTGCTTTTTCCCATGCACTGTATATACCGCCAGCGGCGCCGGGGCCCCAAAGTTTCTTATTGCAGGCTTCGCAGGTTTGATTTGCTGGGCGCCAGCCTTTTTGGCGGAGAGTTGCGGCTTCGTCGACATGCACGAATAAGTCTTTTTCCAGGAGGCGGTTCGCTAGGGCGAGAATCTGTTCTTCGTAAATGTAAGCTTCGAAGATGTCGCCAAGGACGTTACGAAGGTCTCCGAGAGTGGGGGAGGCTTTTGATGCACGGGACAGGAAGGCTCGGAGGACTCGCAGAAATGAGACTGTCCGTGAAGAGGATGTTGCAGCGAGCAGCGCCGAGAACACCGTCTGGACAAACATTCGGAGTGAGACGGCTACTTTTTCGCCGTCAATCTCTATCGCATCTTTTTCGCTCAATGCTCCATTTGTCTCAGCAGGTGTGTGACTGCTCACGGGTAGCTTCCCCCGGATGGAGATGCAGTTCCTCGCGATCCGCACAACGGTATCAACAAAATCCAACCAGAGCAGTTCCTCTTCGTTAAGCGGTTCGTTGCTGGATGTGTGTCTTGATCCGGCGGTCTTGAGTAATCGTTTCCCAGTCTTCATCTGGCCCTGGCAAAGCCAAATACCTACTTGCGCATACTTCTGTAGTGAACGCAAGCCCTCAGATATTGCTTCATTGTTTGGGTGCGGGCTAGGCGCGCTTGCGCCAGCAGCGAGTAAACCTTCCAAGGCTAGTTCCAGAGTCCCAAAGTGTGCTATGAGCCTATCCATAGCTTTTCGTATCTCCCCCTCACGGGCCATTAACATGACGGCAGCATCCATAGCCCCACTGCTCTCCATCGCCGGTAACACCTTGTCCAACCGAAGATCTCCGGATTGAAGACCACCAACATAGGTATTGACATGGTCAGGCTCAAATTCACAGATGAGTCGGATATAAAGCTCGACAAACGACACGTTTTGTGTCACCGCTGGTCGCTTGAAATCGTTTCCTTCCTTGGTGTCTGAGGGTTCGAGGATTGCCTGAAGATATTGAAACTGCTCCTGGGGTTGGTCCTCGATTGAGCCTAGCATGACACTGTGGATATCAGGGGCACACGCATTGATGACGGTAGCTGTCCGGGCACAATCTATGTCCATGAGTTGTCGTGCGTGCTGCTCAATGACACGGCGGACTTCTTTTGTTTGCCTTTCGTTCAAACTGCTACCTGGTCGCAGATAATCCCAGATACAATCAAAAACAGTATCCTGCGACTCTCCGTCCTCAAAGTACGTTTTTATAAGCCTAGCATACTGTTTCTCGGATCGGAAGATCGACTTGAGGACCCGGAAGAACTTAGCATTGGTAAAGAGTTCGACTAGAACATCGATATCAGGAGGGCGGTAAACAGTGAGCAAACATTCAACGCTTAGCTGGCAGTCATCGGCAATATCTTCCCCGGGACAATTGCAGAGCCCAACAATCACACGATGCAAAGCGCTCCCCGAAAGCAGTATAAATTGAGGGTATTTTGGAATGTTTCTTGCGATAAACATGTCCAGGTAAATTGTGTCTTGGGGTGGAAAATCTGTGGAATCCATAACTTCCAGAAGAATACTGACAACATACTGCCGATTCATGGACGATTTGCAAAAGGCTTGCTCCTCGGAAACATCTTGCCTGAACGCTGTGTCCTCGGAATCTGCTCCCCCGTTTAAGAATGGATTCTCGAATGCTTCATTCAGAGCACTCAGAAAACTGGGCGCATCGAATTTGAGGATAAGTCGGAGATAGGGAAAGGAGGGCTCCGATTTTGAAATAGGATCTGTATAGAACGGTTTGCCACCCTGCTTCGGCCATGTTATTGTCCTTCCCAAAAACAGAAAGTAATAGAGCGCAGCCTTTGCATTTGACGCCTCTGGCTCTGGGAGGTCTTCACCCGTAGGGTATACACGGCCTGTAAGAGTGTAAGACAGGTAAGGGAACACCTTCAGAGCATTTACAGCATGCATAGAGCTCGCGTTCTCATTCACCTCATTCGGAAGTGGAAGGGCTACTAAAAGGGAAAGTAAGTCTATCATAGGAGTAATATAATCGTCAAGCGCCCGGTTCCAGACGTAGATCATCGCGTCGTAAAGATTGTGTTGCTTGCATAGAGTCGTTACTTGGTCAATGTCCAATGTTCTCGTATCCATATGACAGATTATCTCCTCCAATCGGCTATCGAACTCGCGAGAAGTGTAGTGTGGAATGAGCGCTTTAACAACTGTTGGTGGTACGGACCGAATCCTTCCTTCCAATACATGCGGTTCTAGTGTTTCAAGGAAAATACCTTCAAAAGACCCTTGTTCGAAGTATTCAAAAGCTTCGCCGAATAGAAAGTCCATCGTACCCATACTTAGGCATGCGTTGAAACACGCTGTCGCTAAATCTTGCAATTGATCACGCCCCAATACTCCCTTTTGGGCAGACTTTTGGTTTTTTCCAAAGGCGTACCTAAGGGACGCAGACATCATCTCCAACAGTCTTTCCTCTACAATTGGATGTCGTAATTTCGCGTCTTCAGGAAGCCCGATGGTCAACTTGTTGGCCTCCCCGACGTAATATGCCGTAGCGAGGTGTATTGCACCAATGAAGTCTCCAACCTCCATCATAGCCAGCAATCTATCAGCCCAGTTGGACAATGCACCAACCAAAACTTCGTATTGACACTATCCGAAATTAGCCCGCCCATTTTCAACAAATATACACACATATACAACAGAAAGTTGAGACTACATACTAGCAGAAACATCCTTCCTTTGTAAGCCTTGAAACTGCCGTAAAATGCATCTGCCACATGTGGATGGGATGATCCCTCGTCATCAAGACGGTCAATCAGAGAATGCAGTTGCCCTGAGAACGTATCAAGATGCAAAATCTGCTTTGGCATCAGATCAAACGTTTCGGTTACTCTCAATGCAGTATCCTCAAGAATTATTAGCCTTTGAGTAACTGTCAAAACACCAATTATCTAAAATTTCATTAGAAAACGACCATTATATCTTTTATTTACGAAAGATACCTGACGATTGATCCACTGTGCAGCAGCAATTGCTTCATCGCATCGGAAGCGACTCTTAGGCCGGAAGTCCAAAACGGGTAGACGAGCGGGATCATTATCCTCAGCCTCAACAACCGAAAGCTCTAGCATAGTCAAAATGTTCGACCAAGCATACACTAATCTCGCATTCAGACATGAATTTGATCCATCGGCCGCTTTCTTAGCTTTCATAAAAGGATACCAGGCCAAACATCCTGACAATGCCGAATCGGTAGCGACCTCTTTGGGCTTAGCAGCTTTATATTGTGTTTGTGCAATTGGAGTAGTCGAAACAACGACTAAGAGGTTAGGGGTCAACAGGGCAACAAGCCCCATTGTATCTGTCGCTTGCTGGAAGTTTCCTAACGGAAGAACAGAGAACCCGAGCACTGAACTAGGCTTCCGAGGCCGGGGAGCCGGACTAGCATCAAATGGATATCGCCCTAGGATACGCGTAGTTTTTACAATCCTCCTAACTGCGCCTAGTCCTCTAGTCGCCAAATGTGAGAATGCCATCCCTCTATCGTCACCAGAAACCAATGCCGTATGTCTAGTACCAAGAAACCCAAGATGAATTACTGAAACCCCTTCAACGTGACCATCTGTTTTCCGGCCTTCAACCTGATCCAAAGGGAGAGGGGGTATGTGGAGAAATGGTTGGCCAGGCTTGTTCAACTCCCAAGTGAAAATGTGCCCAGAGTCGTGACCTCCTGCGATGGTGGTATGATCAGCGGAGACGGCCAGAGCTGATATTGCCCCATGCTCGACAGCTATAATAGTTAGAAAAGAGTATAACTTGGGTGTGGGTGTTAGAGCATACCATTTGTACCAGGTCCTACTATTCCTTGAAGACTCTGGTTGTAGTCGAAAACTAAAATGATACCCTTGGAAGTTCCCAGTGCAATTGTCGCAGAGGCAATGACGCATGTAGGGGTACCAAAATTACGCCTTCCTCCCTCAGAAAATATTTGATTTTTTATCTTCTTGAGTTTAGTCCACCTAACAACATCCCAAGGTGCTGACCGTTCTTCCGCCTCGCCAAAACTGATATCTCCCGTTGAGGATGATCTCGAATGTGGCCCAAGGAGAGAGGGCGAAAGAGGTCGTGGCGATGGTGATCCTATGGGTGAGGCGGGCTGTAACCGCGACTGAAATCGTCTGTCGAATGGCCGTAGAGACGGAGCAGGTGAAAATCGAGACCCCAAAATGCTGCTCCCCCGCGAAGACGCCACTGACCCCTACGAGCCCCCGATATTAGCCATCAATAGGTAAAGCCGCCAAGAGGTAGCACCCACCTGTATTGAAGGAGTATCGTCGGGCGTAGAAAGAGAACCAGCAGGGCTGGTCTTGCCGTTTATTGAGTTGGAAAGATCTGGATGTTCGTTATCTGCTGATTTTTTTGCCTGCTTAAACCCCTTAAAAGCCGAGCCATTCCCCTCTTCCCTAGCTTCCTGCAGGTATTCCAGAACTCTTGAAGTAGTTGTGTCCGTCATCGATTGCGGAATGCCCCCATTCACCTCGAGTTCTCCCTCGCTCAAGCCCCGCCCGACTTCAACATTCTCAACCTCACGCCCGTTATCCCCCCTATCACTTTCGCTCGTCTCGGGTACCGAGCCCTCGTTCGGTATCGAGCTCATCGGTTGGGAATCGGGTCAACTCGCATATCTCGAGTTCGTCGTTCCACCTCAAGGAGGCTCAAATAGTTCCCCAATCGTTCGGAATAAATGTTTTCGGGGCACAGATGGGCAGATAACAGCCGAACGGGATATTTCGGAGATTTAAAACCACAGAACTGCCTAATAATATCTGATGTTGACTTTCTGCAGGTAACGTGTGGCTCATCTAGGATACCGGTATGCGGGTGTGAAGCTGCGGGTGCTTTCCCCGATGGGAGACGAGATATGTTCCGAAATGTGCCCATCGCATGCGTACATTTGAACCCTAACTAAATATAATGTATGATACCCTCAGCCCTCCCGAACTTTCCTAATGCGAAAAGCGCGAGGTTCTCACTGCCACGCAAAAGCTATCACCACATTCAACAGCAGCCATGGGTGGAACAGTTGGCCCGTCAATTCCTCCCCATATCCTGGCGAAGAGAAAGCTGGATGAAGATGAGGGGAATAGCAGAGCACCATCAGGAGTCGGACCGTCGATGCCAGATGAATTAGACATAAAAAAGAGACGGGCAGTAGGTCCTGTGCTGCCTCTAATCGATGAACGGCCAAGTTCGGGACCCGAAGAAGGTGATGACGAGACCAGCAGCGACGATGATATAGGGCCGGCCCTACCTCCGAGCTCTGCGTCAGCTGTAAGGAAGCCTCATCTGTTTCTACCCATTAAGGGCATTAGCTAACCAGGCGCCAACCGGTGCACAGGAAGAGGTGGAATTAGCAGCACGGAGGCGGTTGGCACAATTCGCAGAAACAAAGGTTCAGGATTCCGGCGGCGGAAAGGCGAAACGTGACGAATGGATGTTGGTTCCACCAAAGTCGGAGGATTGGGCAACCAAAGTCGATCCAACCAAGCTACGAAACCGAAAGTTTCAGACGGGAAAAGGATCCAAAGCACCTCAGAAACCGGGAGGAGACAATACACTCTGGACAGAATCACCCGAGGAGAAGCGCAAGCGGTTAAATGATGAGGTGATGGGTATTAGGAAACCAGAAACCCAAACACAGGAAAAGGAGGGAAAGCACGGTGTCGGTGCGGCCGAGGCCGAGGAGACGACCCGAAGAATCCGTGAATACAATGTAATACCCCTTATGCATTGATCCAACCTGGCACACATCTATCTGATACTGAATCGTTGCCTGCTGGGGTTTTAGGAGAAAAATCGCTCCCAAACGCTCTACGAGGAGCATAAAAAACTGGGACCTCGGGAAAAGGAGGACGACCCTAGCGCTCGCGCGTTTGATCGTGAGAAGGACATCGCCGGGGGTCGCAGAATCGGTCACGCGCAAAAGAAGGAGATGCTGAATAGAGCAGCCGAATTTGGATCTCGCTTTTCTTCGGGAAGCTTCCTGTGATAGACTGACTATCGGTTCAAAGATCGGGATAAGCGCCACTACCGTACCGGTACCGTGTCTCGTCGCACTCTCCTCTTTCTCTCCCCCAAAAGCGAGCTGAATACCATACCAGTACGGTACCGGTGGACTGTGGCCTCTTTTTCTCTTTTTCTTTTTTTCATTTCCCGGCAACACCCCCTTCTTTGCTTACCATACCTTCTCTCATGTATGATACGATACGGGAACCATGACTTGGACTGAAACCGGGAATATCATGTCACGCTATGCCGGTACCGGTACTCTAGGGAATGCAGTTTCGACAACTGCTCGAGCATGATAGACTTGTCTGTTGCCATATGCCCATGTCCTCTACCGATACCTATACACAATATTCTGCCTTACCGTACCGGTGCAATAGGACCATCGTGCTGGAACATGATTTTGCGGGGGGCTTCAAAATGACGGAGCATTTCTCACCACTTGCACATAATATTGCGATCCACGGCAACAGTTGATTTTGGGGCTTGTGGGTCTTGGCACGAACACAGTATGTACGAGTACGAGACTCGAGTACGGTACTTATACCAATGATACTATGCTTGGAGGACAGCACTAGTGTAATACGGTAGACTATGGTAATATGATACCGGTCAGTTGGGTAGAAACACCAAGACCCCGGCTTCCCGTAATGAGTACTCGAGTACGGCAGCAGACTAATGTTTCCCTATCCGAGCCCCGGTAAACTTGACTCGATATAGTGAAAGAATTTCCTTATTTGAATCCGGGGGGGATTTCTTGGTACAGGTAGGGGGACGTTCCGGGGTCACGTCGTCTCGACGCTTGCCACCTCCGAGAACTTCTTGGACGAGGGAATGCCCCCTATTTAGTGTATCATAGCCAAGTCTGACACCAAGGCTCAGACTTCAAAGTTTACCGGATCTAGACTAAGCCCAGACCAAGTGCGAAAAGCCACACCCCTACTTACTGTAACTAATGATAACCGTCCGTCCCCCAGACCCATCCGTTCGCTCATCCCACTCGTAGACCACACGCCCTTTCAAACAGTTCCTTTTGCCCTTCCTCTCGGGGCACCGACGTTCATTCGACCCATTTATCCTACCATTCACTTTTCCATTCATTAGATTTCTTCCGAATTCTTCACCATTATTGTTATTCTCTTTCTACCTCCTCTTCTTGCCCTGTTTGCCCGGGTCAGTTTAGGCCTCCGCAGTTTCCGGCGCGACATCTCGCATTCTATTTGTTTCCAACCTTTCCTTCTTTCCTGCGCAATTAGACATGGCTGTTCTCAAGCCATGGCTAGACCTGGTGAGGAGGGATGATGAGCGTGATGACGATGATTGGCCTCACAGAAGTTGGTATTGGAGTGATGTGAGTCTGATGCGTCTGGTTTCATCCGTTCAATCCCGACGATGGGCTTGCTCTATTTACTGACTGACGGGTGTTGTTTCCTAGCAAGCGAGAGCGATCAAATGGGGAATCTTTTTCGGCATCTTGACCTTCTTCTTCGTACTCATGATGGCAATGTACTACCACGCCGACCGCCGGATGAAGAACGGAGTGCCCCCTCTCCGCTACCACCGGGTAGATTCCTCACCTCTTCCTTACAGTTTTCATGGGTCCGGGATAGAATGGCTAATAAATGTGTTGGGATCTGTAGTGGTTAGTTCCTCGGACCCGGAGGGCCCAATTCGAACCGAACCCCCAACAACCCGAAGAAAACTTCTCGTTCTATAACCAGCAACAGCCCCAGGAAAATGGTGCCTATGGAATGCATACTGTGCCGCCTCCAGGTACAGAAACCCTTCTTATTGCAGACCTAAAGCGTCGCCCGATATTGGATCATGGATAGGAGGGAGGGATGCTAACTCTCCACGCCCATCAGCTTACAACCCCAACTACCCCGAACCTCCTGTATACTCTGGCGGACCCCCAATCGGGGCCACAAAAGTCGACCCAGCACAACATCCAGCACATCACCTAGGTGAAGGCAGTAGCAGCGGACCTGCTCCCCCTCCCCCTGCTGCCGTCCCGGAATATACACCGCAGCAGCACCCGCATTGAGCCCAAAAACCGACCGGTATGTCTACATTAAACTTTGGAATCCCCTATTATCGTCTAGAGGACGAGGGCGTAAAGGAGAGAAGGAAGGGGGGGCCATTCACTTGCAAACCAGTAGTCTCCAAAACCGCGCTCGCTCACTGCATTCCCTGTATTCTTATTTATTTTTACCTTTTGGACCTTCATCTTGCCTTTATTCCCTTCGCCCCGGGTTACCGGGCAGATTCACACAATCATACCCTTTCTTTTCAGACAAGCTCATACTGTTTCTTCTCAATTCCTTTCCTATTGTCTACCACTTGATCTCTTTTGTTTGGGTGGGCATTGGTTTTCTAGTTTTTTTTTTTTGTAAAGTTACATAGGGGGAGACGTATTATACATCATGGGTAGCAATTCTCAAATCGGAGCAGGGACGGCTGGCGGGGGGGATTGGATGGGAGGAAACAAGTAACCGATTTTTCCAAAAAAGAAAAAAGAAAAAAAAGAAAAAGGGTTCCCTTTTTGTTACAACCGTAAATCCCTTTTCCTTTATCGTTTGTAACTATATCGATAGTACAGGTATCGTAGTTGATCCCTCACGTAAGCTAGAGCGAACATCACGCAGACTGGGACCAGGACAAACAGCGGTAAACAGTAAAACGCCCAGGAATTCAAGAGTTCAAGAAAAAAGAAAAGCACCCCATTTCCAGACAATCAAGTACCGTAATCTCAAAGGGGTTCCATATCATACGTGGAGGGGGATAGCTAACCGATGTCCATAGCATCCGGATCCTCATAAAAACCCCCTCCTCCAGGTATATCTCCACCCATCTCCATCGAATCCCATTCACACCCTCCCTCCTCTTCCTCACCCCCTATCATCCCAGGATCTCGAGCTGCCACCATAGCAGCCCTGTCGGCCTGCCTTTTCCGAATCCTGTTCCTCGCCTCAATAATCACTCGCCGGACACTATCCCTCTCCTCTGAAATACTCAGCGAGCTCGGCACTGAATAAAGTACCAAATCCGTACTCGTTTTTCCTCCTCCACTTTCGCCTCCACCGCCATCACCACGGACGCCATTCTCAGCAAGTAGGTAGGGAACTCGGGTCAACCTCTTCTCGATGTCCGGAAGGAACATGAGTTTCCGGGAGCCCGGGTCGTCCTCGGTGTCATATGAGGCGATCTCTTCGTCCAGGTTTTTGATGAAGACTACATTGTCGACGTCCATCCTTTCTGCTTCCGGTTGGGAGAGGGGGGCATCGCTGGCGGGGGTGGTGATGGGGAAGGGCTGGGGTTTGTTGAGGAGCTCTACTTTGGGGGGCGTTAATTGATATCGGGCGGGAGGGGGAGTGACGGGGGCAACCTTTTTTGACAAGAGACAGTTTCTCCAGACGTTTTGATAATGGTTGTTCCTCCAGCAGGTCATCACTCGGAGGTCGCTTTCGTTGGAAATCCGTGTTCCATTCCATCACTGGTCGGTGGTGATGGGTTTCCCCTCCTTTACTTCGACCCTCTTCGTAGGGAACTCGCATTCGTCGGTGTTTTTTTTTGTTTTTTTCCCTGGGAGTCAATTGCTCTCTCTTTCCAAATCAATTTCCCCGACTACTGCGAAACGGTTATCTTAGGAGCAGTCGCCTACCGTACCGTTTATCACTCGCGTTCCCGCTTCCGTGGGCGTATTATCCCCCCCACCTCCTCGAAAAATTAGGGCAGAAAATAGTAGTAAGGGCAGCAATCTCTCCCCCAGGAACCATTATTGGTCATATAGACTTCTCGTCAACTCAATTTAAATACATTTCACCGTAATCTCCCTGCCGACGTAAGCCCGCTCGATCGCGGGCTTCGAAAGGGGCAAAAGAAGCGTCTGGAAGAGTCGGTGGGATGGACGGTTGCTATTACGAGGGCAGGGGGGTTACTCGGGCTGTTCCTCGTTTGTAGGTGGGTGCCAAGGCTTGCGAGAAGGTTCCTGGCGGTGTGTAAATTATGTGCGTGGGGAGGCACTCGACTACTTGAGTTCTCGTAGATGCATGCACGCAGACGACGTGTGGTTGGGGATCACCTAGCTTCTTTTCTTCTTCTTTTCTTTTGAGTGTCTTGTACAGTACAGTATGGTAACTGGTGAATTGTAACAGGAATGTGAAATGCGGTGGGTTAGGGCTTTTGTTGTAAGCTTACACAGGGGCATGTTGTGGTGATGGCCGGCGAGGTATCATACTGTACTCGAGTTCTGATGGGAAAAGACTAGGGTTTAGCACCGGTAAGGAGGGATCAATACCGGTACAGTACTGTAGTGGATAAGTGTTTCGCTGGGCTCAAAGGTTAAGCAAGAGCTTATGACTTCTCCCCTTGTATACGGTACCTCGGCAGGATCATAGTTGCACCGAGTGAACTTTACGGTAGTATGCTACTACCGTACGACCTAAGCCTGCATGGGAAGCCACAAAGAATCACTCGGGAAATCCAGTCAATCGATGTTCCCGGTCCCGAGCAAGCATGATGTCCATGCAAAACTCGAAACCTTGTTGGTCGTCAAAACTTCCTCGAACGAAGACCGACCCGGTACACTTGAGACAGAAAGAGACACTCTGGACCAAACGGTTCCGCCTTCAAAATGCCCCCCCCTCCAAAATTTCGGGAATAACGAGCACCTTCTCTTATCATACAAGTATGACCTCCTGTCTACTTGCACAATGTGGAAACCAACCCGTGCACCATGACGAATCCCGGAGTCGTCTGAGACAAACGAGTCAGGTCACCAACCCCACCCCCAATGGGAGGCAGAAGGAATTCGCGACTCTCGTACGCAAATTTGTCGAGAACATCCACTGGATTGTATAATACTCCACTGACTTCCTGCCCACCCCTTGTCAACCGTAATCCCGGTCGGCACCGCGGAGGCGGTGTAATCTAAAGGTTTGACGAATATAATTTACTCCCGATATCAAGCTTCTTAGGCACACACAGTTATCATTGGGAGCACATGATGGGTGGGATACGTGTTTCGACTCTCCTACCAATCTTTGTCAGGGAGGTTGTGAAGCTTCAATGCGGGTGGTAGGCGTCCTGGTATCTGGATTTACTGACAAGTACGGTAGGCCCCTGACTTCTAGCATTACCTGTTAGTGCAGGTTAACTAAGGAGGGTCCGTACCCAGGAGACGGCCGTTTGTGACAGGACTAGCTCCCTGGAGAGGGTGTGGTTGCGGTGGGAGTCGGCATCACTGTCGGCGGAGAGGGCTCTCCACGGTTTGGCGGGGGGGGGGAGTGGCCGGTTTGGTTTTGGGAAGGGTAGAGCTAGCTTACTGGCACTCATTTGCGACTTTGTGCAAGTGGGGTGTCTATTCGATCAGCTGCTTTTGCAATTTCCAGGACAAGCATTTGGTGATTTTGAGTGAATGAGGAGATGGAGTATCATATCTGCTTCCAGAACTCTGCATGAGGAGATGGGCATCTGCAGTTGGGTTGGCTGTTGGATCCGTTAGTCTACCCTACCAGCTGTTCCTTGTCCATCGGGTAGTGGGCCGTAGTGGGCAGGATGGGGAAACGTGTTAGAAGTGTTTTGAGGGATACCCACTCTTTGCGCGAAGATTTATAGGGAAGCCCGCTATATATGAGGGTGTCAAGCCGGATATGCTGGTTGCTCTTGTAAGGACGCGTATTGGTCGGAAGAGCCCACGTGGTTAAAACACAAATTCACCCAAGGGTAGTTTTTGGGTAACAAACCAATACCTGTTCCGACACCTATAATGCACCCTCTCCTATACTCGAGTACCTGCATCAGTATTGCAGACCTCCCAATAAGCCAACTGGAGACAGAAGCGTGTCCTTTGGAGTCCAAGGGTACCCCATGATACTGTTCACAGCCCCTTCACTCCAGAACCGGGTTAGAACCCGCCCACCTACCAACCAGGAACACGGTTGGGCCGAAAGTATTTCCCACCATTGGGCCACTCCTTAGCACCCCATCTTCGTTACCGGCAACTCATTCCGGGAATCACCATCCTTACGCTAGCCTTTGGCGGGATACACTGGCCATACAGTAGCTCCCCCCCAGGTCTTGTGCTGGTGGGGGGAATAGTCATCAAGCTCATGCGCTCTTCTGAACCCTTTGTCGAAGAATGTCTCCATTAGCTGGATCGTCTATCATGCAGGTTGAGTGAGCCCAGGTGCACGCCTGGGCTCTTGGGCATCGCGATGAAGCACTCTTCTCGTGATAAATTAGAGTAACCGCTAGATCCAAAGTGAATGAGATCAACTTTTCTTGAGGGTGTCCTAAAGGTTTCCAGTACTTTACTACGTGTTACTCTGGAGGAGGTTTGAACGCCACCGTTACCGTGTACTGTACCACTCACTTACTCTCTGTTTACCAAATTGAAAAAGTGTGAAAAATAACTGGGACTAAGGACACACACTGACTGATTGATTGATCGATTGATTGATTGACTACTTCAGGCTCTAAAATGTGATTCTTTATTAAATGGTGAGGGACGTTTCCCCTTACCATACTAAATTTATCTATCTCCCTGTCGCTAGAAATCTCCCTCCTCGTCTGTTCATTCAAAGCTCCTCCCCATCGGGACCCTGCGGGCCTAACTATTGTATTTGCTCCACAGCCATCCAGACGCAACGACCTCCTTCATACCGGCGCCTCGGAAATACAGCCTGCTCGTCACTCTTTCTTGTATTTACCAGTGATTCCCAAGAGATTTACTCGTCTGCGGTCATTGGTGTGGGGCAGATTGAGGCAGAGATTTTTCCCGATAGCTCGATGCTTTTCTTTTCTCGCAAGAGGTAAAAATGCCTCCAGAGTGTTACTTTGGGGTACGATATTATGAAGAATGAGGTATCTGGTTTCCGATGAACCCCTTTTCTTCTTCTTTGGCGACGCAGGTTTGGGAGCTAGCGGTTAACCACTGTGTCAAACTCTTACGTTGGCATCATAGATGCTCACTCGGGTACTGGTTGGTAATGGCGCTTTGTCTGTATCATAGGATACTGGTGGGAGTGGCCTGATGAAGGGGGTCGGGGAGCTCACTCACCTCATAGTGAATTGATGACCGATTCAAAGTGTTGCTTAGCACTTTAGGGAGATGGGAAGGTATCATATATAACTTAGCGGATGACTGATGTATGATACTAATACCAGTAGTAGCATTATGGCCATAATTTGGAGCCGGGGGATCCACGCAGCGTTCCGCTACTAGGAGAGGGGCGAGCCCCCAAAGGAAGAAAGTGTGACTGAGAAAGGATAGACACCTAGTTGTTCTGAGACTAGAGATGATAGGGAGGGGAGGGAGGTAGCAGCAGGGGTGTAAAGCTATGATAGACACGGTCTTAACAGTGGTAAACGGAAAGGGAGCAAACACCCTGAATGAACACGACAGCAATTGCGATATCATGACAATGTCGGGTGAGGGCTTCGCTCGTGTGATAGTCAGGTTAGAGCTGAAAATTGCGGAGCTGGGGTATATCGCGTTCAAAAGTGGTGCACTCAAGACATCCCTTTTTCACTCGGTTAATACGGGGCCGACAGGATAGGTATCAGATGGTGTATCATGTGATACCTTTCGCATGTCAGAACGGTGATGGCGAAAGCTTGTAGTAAAAATGTCTGACAACCCTTGTATGAGAGCCTGAATCTCCTGGGCTTGCTCTGGATTTAGCGCTGGTTGAATCCACCAGCCCCGGCCCGGACCCCTGAGCTTCTCATGAAGGCAAAAGTGAGTAGTGATGGCAGTATGGGGCGGGGGCAACTATTGAGGCAAAATTGCCGTTTGGCCTTTGATTAGGTACGGTACCTGCTGGGGTGGCGTGGCTGGTATGGTGAGTTGGTATTAACAGAACCACACTGTTTCTAAACGTTCTTCTCGGTGGATGTGCGGTGATGGCGCCACGCCGGGTAAATCTACCGGACCCCGTAGAATCCTTCGGAGACCAGTAAAGGATGGCGGTGACCGTGATGAATTACTGATGCTTGTTTTGCGTTCTGGGTGACCCTGATGGATATAGCATCAGTCTCGTTGCTGGGCTGTGGGAAAACCTAAGTGATTATACTGTGATCCCCATTTAAGTATAATGGGGATTGAGCACAGGGTTGTCCCATCACTAAATATTCCCCGCTCACTGCACTAAGTTCTATCTGATTTACTGCCTTAGACTTTGCAATAAGAACTGAAGCGCTCGTGACGCCCGACTTGAAAGTTGGACACAATGCACTGAGGAAGGCCATAACAAGCCATGAATTTGAGGTTATTGTACCCATCTGTTGCACGACTATCGGTCTGGGGTGTCCGATGGCTTTGAACCGATCATTTGTAACCGGTAACACCCTCCAACGCCTCTCTTGCTTGCGGTCGAGCCCACCTTTTCTATCTGATATTCTGACCGTGGTCCTTGCTTTGCACGCAAAGTGGTTTTTTCGTTGTATTGAACTTCTTGTGTTGTAGCTTGTTGCCAAGGGGTATGAAAACTTATTAGACACAAGTATACCCAAATATCATTCATGGTAGATACAGGTATTCCCATAAGTTGAATTTATCTGTAACCAATTGACTTTGCGTAGTTCCTATAGGCTATAACTACTGCATAATGATGTGGTGTGATTTCTTGTCCTACCATTTCCCCCAGGTTTGTCAGTATTTGTATCAAAAACTTTGTAATACATTGTACCTACCTCGTGTCATAATGCTCAGTCCGGGATGTTAATGCAACAATAGAAAAAATAAAGGGGAGCTCTGTTACTATGGAGGCCTTGGCGCCAAGGCACTAAAAGCATCTGAATATTATACTTTTTAAATGGCCAAGAAAGCAGGGTAAGCCGCACTTGTTTACTACTATAAAAACTCGAATAATTGACCCATGTGCTAGGGAGTCAAAATAAGGTGTGAAACCTGCTGAAGTGGAAATTAATGTCTTAAATGTGTCTTTAAGGTGAAACATTAGACCTCACTTGAGGATTTCTCAACCTCACAGGAGAATTCAATTTTATATAAAATGTAAACAAAAGAATATAACACATGTAGTTTCCTAATATACAGTACTCGGTTGTGTCGTGTGCGGGGTTTTTTTTTTCTCTCTTATCCAAACAAAACAACATGTCTTTTCAACCATGTGGGCGTATCCATATCCAAACAAGTCTTCCCCCACTGCCTGCTGATAGGTTCCATGTCAGAATTAAAAAAAAAAAAAGACCTAAGCAAAAACCATTGAGTGAGCTTCTTTGAGCACTAAAGCAGAAGGTAGAAACCCTATATAGGTCTTATACTATTAGCTTTAAGCTTTAGGTACTATCCTAATAGGCAGCAGTTGAAATACCTTGTAGTTCTACCAAGGTTTGGGAGCCAATATTAAGAATCCTACTGGGCATGGAGGTGTGATAGGTAATGATTGTTACTTTGGGGTAAGGTAATAGCTCTTAGGCTATTACCTATCCAAGGAGGATAGTCAAGTCCTTTGACTTCTATCTTATTACACCTATTACCTTAATCTGCTTAAATCCTTGCTTAGGATTTAATCATTTGACATGGAATAAGAGATAGTTTCTTGGGTTTCTTAAGATAAATCTCAAAGGGCCTAAAGGTAGATTTTATTTGTAAAATATAAGTGTAGAATTCAATCTAAATTTATTTATACTAGTTATACCACACTGGCATATGATTTAGTCCACCCCTGGCATCGACAGTAATGCAACTGGGTAACTAAATGCAAGATACTAAAACCTCTGTACCCAAACTTGAACCATCCAGACTAGTTAGTGACCCCAAAAGAATAGTACAAGCCAATACTCCGGTGAGTGAGCACAATATGAAAGCTAAGTATAAGTGTATCTGAGTCAACAGTCTAGTACTACTCTGCCTATAACCCATAGATACTCTAGTATGTATCTAACCTTGCTCCATGTAGCTGAAGCTGAGCAGACAACCAGTTATGAAGATTCTAACCAAACAAAATAAAATACTCCTACTGGCAGTACAGCCCTGGCCTTGCCACCTACTACACCCAAAGATGTATCATATAAACAAAAGAAATCTACTAGCATCAACTCCACCTGGCATCTAAGAAAGCATTCTAGTACTGTCTCCATATAAGGGCCATGACAGAGGAGTAGTACGAAGCCAGTTCCCATAAGCAATTAGTCAAGGCAGGCATGGTAGCCACGCCTCTTATACTATATTAACCAACCTGGGACACCCATAGTGCTGATACTATAGTCACCACAATCAACATAGGGTACCCCACAAACTAGGGCCCCAAAACTAGTACAAAATAAATATAAATAGGGCGATGACAGATTGTAAAGGCCAGGGGAGCCTATCTTCCACTTGTTGTATCCTACCCTCAACCAGCCACCCATATTTCAATGTAACAGCTAGACAAACAAACTAAGCGAGTGTTTGGCCCACCATGATGCTGATTTGAAAATGTGATTTGACTTGAAATCATGATTTCAAATCAGGTAGTATTTGGCACGCCCACATTCTAATCTGATTTCAAATCTGATTCTGATTTAGAATTTATGTGCTTGATTTGGGGTTTTGTTGCATGATAATTCTTTCACTAATAGGTTAGGGTAAATTGATAGATTACAACAATCAACTAGAGAGGGTTATCTTTTTTCTACACAAATATTATGAGAGCATTTAATACAAAGCTACTAGCTGTTGCTGCTAATGATATTATCTTGTGATAATCCAAATTGTATCAGAACATCTTCTGATTGTTCTTCTATTTAGATGTTTCTCTATATAATAATATTTGATTAGCATATCTTAGAGTTTAAAATAATGAAATCATTGTGCTATTACAAGGGGAACATAATATGTTTCACATACTAATACTGAATTTCCTGTTATCTCTTCTTGTAATCTGAGTACTTTGCAGTGCTTGAAGATGGACACAGATTGCTACAGATTATTTTCATTGACTCTACAAAAGTTTGGATTAAAGAGATCAATTTACAAATGAAGATAATAAATAAGTTACACATATTTAATAGAATTTGTTATTAGATTTATTAACACTATATTATTACATATTTTATAAGTCAAACATTCCTTGCTACATTCATTCTTAAACCAAGTAGTTATAGTTGTTATAAAGATTAAAACAGAATCGAAATCAAATCAGGGGGTGTTTGACGCATCCTGTTCTCAAATAGTGATTTTGAATACATCTCATTTAGGTTTTAAAAATTTGATTTCAAATTGCCAAGACCTGATCTCAAATCAGAATCATAGACGGGCCAAACACCCCCTAATACATAACCAGAAGAAACCCAATCCAGCAACACCCTCAACCCTCTAGCCCAGCATGAATCCTATATGATATTTCGTCCATGGGGCCAGTGTAACTGGAGCCAGTACTCAGTTACTTAGTTTGTTTTATGTTTTGTTTTAAGTATTGGTTGATACTTAGTTTGTTTTATGTTTTGTTTTAAGTATTGGTTGATACTTAGTTTGTTTTATATTTTGTTTTAAGTATTGGTTGATACTTAGTTTGTTTTATATTTTGTTTTAAGTATTGGTTGATACTTAGTTTGTTTTATGTTTTGTTTTAAGTATCAGTTGATACTTAGTTTGTTTTATGTTTTGTTTTAAGTATCGGTTGATACTTAGTTTGTTTTATACTTTGCTTGAGCAGGAACATGAGTGAGAATTCATGACTACACTCAAGGACATGTTCTTAAAAGGACCGCTGACTTCCTTGATGGAAACAGCAGACTTCGACAGACAGTATTCATTTAATATACTCAGTTGAATGGTTATCTTTATTCTCCTATTACACAATTGAAGCCTCCCTTAGCGAGTTAAACTTGTTGCTCTTTGGTAGACTAACAAATTTCTCCTATTGTACCCGACGATGTTACTAGTACCCCAGTGTGAACATGTTACAATCAGATATTAATAGTACGAAGGGCAAAATCCTTACCACATTCCTCAACCAACACAGACAACCATTGAATCTTCAGCTCAGGCCCTAGGAGGTGACAGTCTTATAAGCCATGTCTCCAGGGTTATTTCTCCTGCCTAGTCCAACATGGCTCTGAGCCCATTGCCTATAGATATCTTCAGGTCACCGGCACAAGCCAGATGCACATCAGCAAAAAAATCGCTTGTGTCTGACGCCGGGGCGCTGCGTCCTGACGCGCCTGCGCTTTCTTTCCCGTCCTGTGCGTCCCGTACGTCCTGAGATCGAGCTCGACACCCAGCCGCATCCTGGGCGTCTGGATCCCTGACACAACACCCTGCTCCATCGGGGGCGTCCGGATCCCTGACGCAACACCCTGCCCCATCCTGGGCGTCCAGATCTCCGACTCAACTCCACCCCTGATCCCGTGCGCTAGGAGTCTTGTCGGCACGCCCTGGTGCGTCCGGTCGCACACCCCCCCCCCTCCGTCCATCCTGACTGCGTCTTAACCGATCTCCCAGTTTCGATCGCTATCCGGACGTCTTGCGCTGCTGCACCTTTTCTAGTTTCTACGCCCTGCCTCTCGGCTCTCATCCTCTCATGTCTAGTCTAGTCTAGTGCGTTCTCTGCACGCACAGCGCTCTAGTCTCACGCCGGCGTGTCTGGATCCTAATTCCTGGGTTCCCGACATCTGGACTCCGTCCTGCTCCCAGCCTTCCTGTCCCTCGTTCCCTCCCAGAAGCTGGTTTCAATTGTGTTCCCACCGCCATCGTGATGCCTCACCGGCAGGAAGGCAGAGCAGAGGAACCCCCGGCCCGGCGGGCTTCTGGGCTTTTACTTTCTAAGTTAACCCTTTCCTTCCGCGGCGCAGTCTTAATCTCTACTACTATTACTTTCAATTATGCCCCTCTGGCTTTTATTATTCTCAAGTTCTGCTACCTGGCTATATAAATGCACCGTTTTGGAGTCTGGGCTAGGACGACCTGCTGGCATCGTCTTAGCCCGGACTTCCCATTATGTTACTCACCCGCCAGGTGCGAGGGCCCGGCGCATGATTCAGATTATCCTGGTCCCTTGATCTCCTGCCCTTGCGAGGTGGTGATTTGGATATCTCGGATTGGCTCCGTCGCCAATCCTGAGTCTGCGCCACGCTTCACAAAATCCCTATTCTTGCACAACTACTTAATAAATCTCATTGAACGTCCTCAAGTCAATTCGACTATTGACAAGCCATCGCCGGTCAGACTCCGCGATCAGGTGCGCCAGCCCTATGATTGTCCCGATGTTCACTATTGTAAAACTTCGCGCATCTGGCCTTAGCTGTACGGTGACAAGCTCGTGAAACTCGGATGGGCGCCCTGCGTTAAGGACGCTCAGCATCTGAACACCGGCTAGCCGGTACACCCTCTTGGTGTGCCTGTGGTCGCGGATTTTGAAGAGCGCTATTATTTTCCCTGGGAGACACCCACGTAGCGCACCATACATTTGCTCCCCCGCTGCTTGTACCCAAACCCAATCATTGCGACTCACCTGGTTCCAGAAGAGTTTGGCACCAGTAGATCGTGCCTGGTGGATGTCGTAAACGTCTGTTTCCTGAAAGGCCAGGACAGGTATTTCAAGTTGCTTTCGTAGCTCAAAGGGGAATAGTTTAAGTTCAGCTGGATCTTCGGGAAGCCAGCGTTCTGTGGTCAGACTTTGCCCGCTGTATCGAATGATTTCGCGACACATGCTATCGCATGAGATGCCTAAGACCCGGCAAAAATCATCCAGGCTCGTAACATGCCCGCGATGTCCCTTGAGAATCCTACGGCGTGTGGCGTGCCCCGAATTAAGACCCGCCGTGTCCAAAAGTTCAACTACCTCGGCTGAGATGTGTGCTCCGTACCTTCGAAGGGAATCCAGGTTCAGGAGTCTCATTCGGATCGCATGGTGGCGGCAGTAGCTGCACAGGATCTGCTGTGTGGCATCATTCTTATTTGAACGTCGCCATCCATCTTTAATTTGTTCTTTATGCGCCAGCTCACCAAACTCGGTAGAATACATCGGAATATTGCCAAACTGGTATATGTGTTCGCGGAAGTGGCCCAATAGATGCATCTTGATAAAGTTGAAATGTGATTCTGTATGGATCAGATCCATGAGCTGGTCGTTCTCCACGCCGCGCTCCTCGTCCTGGATCTGACGATGTCTAGGTTTCGTATGTGGTTGAGTAATCTGCACTCTGTGATTTTGCAGTTCCCTCCACTGGTT
>LN891031.1:184653-208695 GCA_900010015.1 Tuber aestivum | reverse complement strand
ATCCCCAGACCGCGGGCGCGCCCCTAGATCTCGACTCTCGTGTTCAAGACGGTCGTATGTCGCATAGTCTCTCGCAGAGTACTGTTTCTGGAAGTAAGATCCTAACATGTCCGGAGGTACCTCACATTTGGGACAGGCATTGGATTTTACTCCGTGTATTGCAACGTTTTCCATATGGTCAGCAATCCAAGCTGCTAAAGTAGGGAAGCACCTCCGGACTTTCCCATATGCACAGTTGATTGGAACACCCTCCAGGGGTACTTCTTGTAAGGGTTCAAATAAAAGTTTGAAGACGCCCTGTAAAGTATCGGCGTTTATTTGTCGCTGGAGTTCGTTCGCAGATGAGGACTTTGAGAACTCGGGTTGGATAGGTAATAGCGCGAGAAGGAGAACTGCCATCAATCCGGGTTTGTTGCGCTTGGCTGACAGAAGGTTCCCAATAGTAATATACACAGGCCACGCCTTCTTGTCGCCGGAGAAGTTGCTGAGATGCGTCTGATCCGACATCCCAATAATCGGAACCACAGTGGCGCCGGGGGAAGAGTCTCCTGTCGTCAGTTAGCGCCTTTGGCTCTTGCCTTGTGTACACGCGTTTGGAACCGTACTTGGACGTCCCACCACCAATCACCAGTGTACATTTCTGCAAATATCCTCTGTCCATTTGGATCATATTCACGCCGCGGGGCGTAAACAAAATCATCACTGTACGCTATCTGGCGCAGAAGATATTTGACACAGTCAAGGATGTTCCGGTGGAAGAAAGGCAATGTTCTCTCGCCGTCATCAACTCGGCCGTCGAACCATTGTAGATATGCGCCGTACGGATCCAGTGAGCGGAGGTGATTCTCGAGCGTATGCATTGAACCGTAGCTGACCGATGCCGAATCACCGAGTCCGCTTGAAAAGTACTCATTAATCTGTGACTTTGGGACTTTACTCTCAATGAACTAAGAGGCAAGTTTGAAACCGTGTGCAGTGGGAAAGGGAGCCCACGGGTTTGCGCTCAAATTCCTTAGCTCCTCTTCAAATCCCTTTACATATCCAATAGGTTGCCCGGCGGGAGGATGATACGCCAGTTGGCTGGGTGCTAGGGAGGTGTTGACGATTGCTTCCGCATCAGTGGGGGGGTCGGGTCCACATCCGCCCGGGTCCGCATCGGATTCATAATCCGAATCCGTCTGTTCCCCGCCGTGGGTTAGGGGGTTTGGGAGCAAGGCGTCGCCTTCCGCTTGGTTAATACAATGGGTAGAGGGCGTATGCTGTATCGTGAACAACTGGGGAATGCCCAGATTGCCGTGCACCGTTTGTAGATGCTTCTCGGAAGGACCGGCCCGGGCATATTTCCGACGACAGAATGAACATTTGACGGGCATGGCAGCAGCGAGTGTAGTTGGTGTTTAAAAGATTGTGTAGTAAATGCAGGATTGTGAATTGAATGATTTGGTTTAGGGGGGTGCGCATGGAAGGACGCTGGCAGGTCCTGGAGGTAGATGCATTGAAATGTCGAACAGGTTTAGCGCAGGGGGTGCCGCGTCACATGTGATCCTCTATCTTCGCTTGGAAGTTCAGGAATATGGTTTCAATAGGACCTTTCCGTCCTGTATTTCTACCATGAATCAGATAACTGCCTCGATGTCTTGAGCGTCAAGGTTTGAAATTTGAATTTGTTCAAGTTGCCTAAGCGTTAGGGACTCTGATATATAAAGTAATCATTGCATATGGGAAGGGAAGTCTCTGGCGTACTAACCAAAGTATCCACAACGCACAGTATTCGCGAGATCGACAACACGCAAATATCAAGTCCCTCAACGATCTAGACCCTGAATCTGACGAAAAGAACGCAGATAACAACTATTTGCAGTACGTCCACATGCCCAATGTCAGGCCGGAGGTGAACGCCCTGCCGGGGCAAGCGTACGGGATTCCCGATATTATGCTGACAGGGACAATTCGTTCCAAGCGCCCCAACCAAGGTCGAAAAATCAGCCAGCAGAAGACACTCATCGGATTCACCAACGACAATGGTCAGCACTGTGATAAATGGCGAAAGACAGTCAAAGATCAGATGCTATCAAGGAACTATACCAATGTCTATGCTCTACCAAACAATGTTTTCTTGGATATCCTCCGTGGTATGAGGAGATTGCGCCCAGCTTGCCACAGCCTAGTGACTGCACAAGCTTCTCAGAACCCTGCCAGGATTAACGCGATCGATGATGCCATCATTCATCTTCTCAAGGATTGTGGCAAAA
Source organism: Tuber aestivum (assembly GCA_900010015.1). Lineage (NCBI taxonomy): Eukaryota > Fungi > Ascomycota > Pezizomycetes > Pezizales > Tuberaceae > Tuber > Tuber aestivum. Next base: position 206,443 of record LN891031.1, on the reverse strand, counting down.
AGTTGACGCACACTATACTAGCTAAAGCAGGTCAAGGAGAACAGGGCCCAACAATCGCCCCACAAGACGTGGCCATCAACGTTAAGTTACTCTCACCTGGCGCCTCAGCTAACTGGGGACATTTATTGCCAGCCCCCAAGGCAGGCCCGGCTCTCCAAGGTGTGCCGAACGCCCCACATCAAGAACCGGGGGGAGTCCAGGGTGGTGATGCCGGCCAGAATGACGCTCTAGGCTCTATGCCTCAAGCAGGCCTAGTTGGGGGTGGCTTGACGCACTGGTACCCTGGCCAATTGGCGGCAAACGCAGGGCCGGCTCCTCAAGGTGCCCCGAATGCCCCTCTGCAAAAAGCGGTGGGAGTCCAGGCCGCCAATGCCAGTCCGAATGCCCCTCAACAGGCTGCAGAAGTCCAGGCTGCCAATGCGGGCCAGAATGCCCCTCAACAACAGCTGCCGCAGGTCCAGGCGGCGCCCCCAGACAATATCGTTGTACCATACCGCTGGCAATGGCTGACAGGTTAGATCATCTCCCCCGTAAGATTAGGGTTTTACTTACTAAATGTAATGGTACAGATTGGAATGCGCTCCTTGGGCGCCCCCATGCGGTGCGTCTTGTTTGGGTCTGGCCGTCCCGGCAGCGGGGAAGCCAGGGGCAGGCTCATGGTAATAAAAATTTGACTCTCCATTGGCGACACCCCCACATCCACGGCATGCAATTCTGTGAGTTAGATTCCTATGATTTCCGCGGATTGTGCACCATGATTGCCAGATGGGTACCAAACCACTGAATCCGGTACATTATTGGCGCTACCGGTGAGGGGCGCCGGTTGCTCCTCGAGTCGCCCAACGAACCACCACCTTTGGTCGAGGTGGTCTTCATTGAAGGCCATGAAACGCTACGTACTTGGCTACTCTCGAACCCTGTCAAACAGGACCAACTGGATCTGCTGGTGCACTGTTACCGGGATAGAGACGACGGGAGGCCATCAACCCCGCCAATCCGGGGGCATGCTTATCTTAACGAAGCTGATGTAATCGATTGGGGTTGTGATCCTGGTGCGCCAGTGGGTCAGATGCATTATTGAGTACCCGCGCTCAACGGGGATGCAGAAGGTTGTTCTGATGATAACTGCGTGCCGTCTGCCTAGATGCACCGCCCCTTAGCAGCTGTGCCAGGGGCGGTTTGTGAAGCGGAAGAGGCCGCCCGTGAATCACACCACCATTAACTCCTTGGATTCTAATATAATGGATTGGACGTCGCGGGGGCCAATGGGCACGATTTCCTAGATTTAGTTTATGTTAGCGGTTGTGTCATCTGCGATTCATGACGCTAATCGGGCAATCTTTCAATTAATATGGTACCTTGTGGATGAGTGAGTCTTTCATATGTGACTCAGTGACATGCTGTGTGTGGTGGACGTTGCTATCGTACTGTCTTGATGAAGGGGGTAAAGATGGGTAGTTTGGGTTCCAAAATAAGATGAGGCTCTGGTGGTGGTCATCTAACTGCCGGTAGATTGGCGAATTTTGTGTACCAAACACACATGGCGTCACGCTAGCGCAACAGGGGATAAGACGTGCCAGTGTGCCTTCGCCCCTCTTTCTTCCTCCCTCCACATCCAACTCTCGTTCTTCACCACTCTGAGTCCCACCCTCACGTTCTCTTCCACCATGGCCTTCCCAGACACACTCCCCGGATCCACATCACAGACTCGGTCTTTTTTCTTGACTTTAATCTTCTACGCTCTGCTGGCGCCCCGGATCAAGGAATCGCCCAGTATGCCTCAGGTTTGGCCTTCTCAGACACCCTGCGATTAGCATCACGGACTTGGTGTGTGTTCTTGACTTTCTTTTTCGGCTTTGCCGGGGACCCCGCCTGGGGGCGCTCTGCTGGCGCCGATTCCACATCACAAACATTGTGTTTCCCCCCCCTTATTCCCTTATGCTCTGCTTACGGTCGCTCCGGGGGCGCTCCATAGGCGAACGTGCCACACACTCCGTCCGAGTTTTTGAAAATGCTTCCAAAGACCATGCAGACCCTGGGCCAAAAATCGAAGTAAGTTTTGTTCGTCAAAACCCTTTCTCAAAGAGTTAGCGATACTAACCTATCCATTTGTCTTAGATGCCCAATGACTGAGGGCGACGCCGGTACTGGGAGCAGTGAGAAACGCAGGGAGAATCAGCCTCGTGCAGCAGCCCAAATTGGAGCAGAGAAGCGAGCGTAAGAACTCCTCAAAACTTGACCTAATGGACTATACTATAGGGAGCCCCTAGCTAACATTTGTAATCAGCCACGCCCTGAAACCCGACCAAAAGCCGTCTTTCGCCCCGCCGGTCGAGGATTCCAAGTAAGTGATAGTCCAACTAAAAAGACTTGTCAAACAGCTTTTCTCATGGCTTACATTTATCTCTCAGAGGGCGGTTCGGTGATATTGCCTACGCCAAAAGCTGGTGCGGGTTCCACGATTCGCGGAGGCCTACCGAGGCGTACAGGAGCTGGCACGCGCAAGTCAAGGCGTATATCAGCAAGCTCAAGTGGGATCCTGCCCAGCTTACCGAAGCTCAATGGGGATCAATTTCCGTGTTCGCCCGCTCCATTCCCCCAGTTTCTGCTCGCTTCAAGCGGGTCAATCCAAGTACCGGCTTGAAGACGTCGGCGAACCCGGACGTCAGATGAGGCTCTTGGTCCTGGATGTGGCCAAGAAGCTTCAGACGACGAATGAGCGAGCCCGAGCGGAACTGGGGAGGGATGACGAGGTGGTGGGAGGTTCGAGTGACAAGGTGGTGGGAGGTTCGAGTGACGAGGTGGTAGGAGGTTCGAGTAAGTTATCTTGGTGATTTGTGAGTTCGTACTATTTGCTAAAATGTATTGATAGTAGTGGTGTAACGGGGGCTCCCTCAGGTAGATGGCTCCCAAGGATGCGACCGCACCAAACTTCCAATCTCTCGAACAGAGCTCTTGCAAAAGTGTAAAGAAATAAAAGTAAAGGGTAAAACTTAATATCGTTAAGCTCAGGCTTATCTCAATTAAAGTCTCTCGAGAGGATGTGTATTGTGTCGGGGTAGGAGAGTTCTCGTATAATCTTTAAGTAGTCAGACTTATACCAAAAACTCCCCCATCAGGTTACTCCGACCAACGTGAGTATGCCCTTCTCCGTAAGGGTTGCCCCGGCACCATTTCCGTGTCCCCGAAGGGCCATAGGTGTCAGCGCACACTAGCAGAAATCTCCCATATGCACATCAGTTCCTGCGAGGTGTTTACCAATACACCTGCCGGAGTGAAAACCTCTGCACATCGGTGTCCCGTCAGTGGCTAACTGTCGAGACCCTTGGGAAAGCTAACAAAATGACTCTCTTCCCATATACTATGACCGATGTAAGCACTCGAAGACATCAGCTGTCCTCCGGCTAAGTTCTATCTTTCTTGATTGCGAACTTAGGGGGTCTACGATGCTCCCCCGGAGAGCTGTGTTGGTGGCGGGACCCATAGGCGCTACCCATGGCCCCTTACCCCCGGCACACCACTCACCATGATAAGTGTCATGCTATTAGAGTCTTCAAACAACCCACAAAGAGCCTACGGCAAAGGGGCATGTGTAGGCTTGATTGGCGTAAAACCTTCCCAGATGTCTCCAGCACTACCCGGGACTACTCTGGGGACCCTTCCGGATAGCTCAGGCTAACTCCGTCAGTTTTGGTCCGTTTTACTCCATTCTTTTTGGAGAAGGTACTTGACCTTCTCACCTTGGCCCCCTTATATATCCTGCAAACAGCCTCCGGTCAGATGGACGGCGACGACGCATCCAGTGTTATGGACATGTCTTCATAAATTCCATTCAACTAGCATAATGGCAACTCCACCCATTTTGGCCCATGACGCCCGGGGCGAACCCTGGGGCCGCAGGTACCTGTTAGGAATAATTCTACCAAGTTACAGCTTGTTCGGAGCACTATAGCTCCTCCCGTAGTCTTCTGATCAAAGTGCAATCAAGTGCCCGTCGATCGTTATTGCGTAACAAACAATCCTAACATTTCCCGAAATTCCTCCAAGAACATTTCCGACGGAAGGTAGGGTAATAGTGTCCCAAAGGTAGGGTAAGTATGTCCATGGTGACACGAAACCAGTCTCCATGGTAGGGTAACGTGACTTCCTTGGGTAGGGTAAACTCACCCAGCCTTTTGACCTATCCATAGGCTAGAGTGGACATTGTCACGTTATTACCACTACTTAGGTACACCTATTCCTTAAGTACCTTCTGTTCTTAGAGATTTCCTCACCATCATATATCTCTCGGATATGCGCCTGCATATCCACCTCGTCGACCATCTGACCTCTTGGTCTTATGTATGGGCGTAGACGTAGGTTACCATAGCTCTATATCATAGGGTCGTTACATCACTCCCCTCTTCTCTAAGGACCGACCCGGTCCGCTAACGTCGCCTTTTATTTCCCCGGTTCGGTTCACCCTCAACCCTGTAGTCTCGGGGCTTGTGGGGATACCGATGGTGGAAATCCTTCATGGCCTGTAAGCCAGTGTCTTCTAGCATCTCATATGGCTCCCAAGAGTTCTCCTCTATGCTATAACCTTCCCATGAAACTAGGTACTGAACGAAGCGATTGGGAAATTTTGCTTTCATATTTCTGTACCATCGACTGTCTACCACTGCCTCGATAACATAACTGGGCTCATTGTTTACTATCTCCTGGACAGGGACTTCCTTAGTCCTTCTACCACTTGGGTCCTCACGATAGGGTTCTAAGAGTCCGACATTGAATACCGGATGGATTGACCAACGGGCAGGCAATTGGAGTTCGTAAGCTCAGTTACCGACTTTTCGCTTGACCACAAAGGGTCCAAACATTCGGTGGTCCAGCTTCTCCATAGGTCATTTAGTGTGGATGTTCTTTTGATTTAGCATCACACGATCAGCCTTTTTTGCCCTGCCATTTGTGACATCTTCCATCGTAACGTATTCAGGTGATGGCAATCGTTTCTGGTCATGCCACTTCCTTTGTCTCACTTGACCTCGCTTAAGTGTATCTTGGACTTCTTGCCAGACACCTTCCCAATTCCTTACCAATAGCTCGCTACTGGGGTGAACACCTTATTGCTCTGAAACAGTACCCGACCAGTTAGCCCGTGGGTTGAAACCGCAGTTGATCTCAAATGGAGATAACCTAGTTGATTCAGAGGTTGATGTATTGTATGCATATTCCGCCAAAGGTAGTAGCGATGCCCAATCATCTTGCTGATAGGAACAATAACTTCTTAAGTATTGCTCCAAGGTCTGGTTCACCCGCTCAGTCTGCCCATCGGTCTCAGGATGGAAAGCGGTCGATAAACGTAGTTTCAATTGCAATTGTTGCATCAGGCTTATCCAAAACTTGAATGTGAATCGACTATCCCGGTCAGAGATAATAGATTCTGGGAGCCCATGGAGACGTCAAATTTCCTTCAGGAATATCAGAGCCAGATCCTTGGTGGGGATCTCTGTGGCCAAAGGTATAAAGTGTGCCATCTTTGAGAATCGATCCACCATAACCCAAATTTTTGTATTCTCTTCTGATTTCGGTAGTGCAACCATGAAGTCCATTGAGATATCCGTCCACGGTCTCAAGGGTACACCAACAGGTTCCAGCAGACCAAACTTCTTATGCTTAACGCATTTGTTCCGTTGACAGGTATCGCATGTACGAACATAGTCCGTAATGGTCTCATCCATCTTTGGCCAAAAGAAGTTAGCCCTAACCCTGCCTACTGTCTTATATGTCCCAAAGTGTCCCGCAATACGGGAGTCATGTTCAGCTTCCATGATCTTATCCTTCAAATCCTGTGAGTCAGGAATACACCACCTGTTCTTATATAGAAGAAGTTCTCTTTCTATTGTCAGGTTCCGGTCGACCCCTTTGTCTTCCGCTAATATAGCCTTTAAGTCCTTCATATAGACAGGATCCTGTTTCGCAGCAATTCGTAATGCATCCAAAAATGCTGATTGTAACCGGTAGCCTTGACCGGCTGCCAATGCTTGTGGTCGTAAGAGGTCTCGTTCCTGTCCCACAGTCCATTGTCTGGGGCGAAAAAACGGCTTTGGTGTCTCTGATAGAGAATTACGCCCCCCTTCAGGAGGGTGGTCCCCATGCCTCGACAGTGCATCAGCCTTCGTGTTCAATCTCCCTTCACGGTAAACTACCTTGAAATTGAACGGTTGCAGGAATTCTGCCCAGCGATGTTGTTGGCGGTTGAGGGTCTTAGTACTATTAAAGTACTCCAAATTCTTGTGATCGGTGTAAACTGGGATTTCACCCTCTACCGACCGAAACAGATGTTCCCACTCCTTGAAAGCTGCAACTATGGCAGTCATTGTTAAGAATCCTACCGGGTAGGACCTAGTGACAGGTAACGATACTTCTCTTGTACGGTGATAGTTCTCAGACCTGTGTCTACGCGATCTCGATAGTCCAGTCCTATGACTACTATCGCGTTCGCGCCTATCTCCTTATTCTTTTCCTTAGTCCTCGCGTAGGACTTAATCTTTCTCTCGTGAGAGGAAAGACACTTCTTGGGTTTCTTAAGATAAATCTTAAAGAGCGTAATGGTAGGTTTTATTGATAATAACTTAAAGGTAGGAAATAAACTAGAAGAACGTGTGAAGAGCTAATACTAGGGGTCCTAGTGACCCTTTATATAGTAGCTCTTCACCTGGCGTGACTCATACTTATGTGTCACGCAAACTTTGTGACTCATAACTATGAGTCATGCAAAATCCATCAGCCGACTCCTATGAGTCGCTGCGCAACATGCCTAAGCCAATCAAAACCATAATAACCAAGTCAAGTGCGCAACTCGCGTCACCTGAGTGAAACCCATGACTCATAACTTGAGTCATGTGCGAAAATCATAACATCGTGTGACTCACAACTGTGAGTCATGAACAGGTAAACATAATAACCTATGGCACACTAGTGTGCGTCATGTGAAATCCCAACATACCTATAACTCGGAAATCCGAGCTATGTAAAATCTGCCTTGCTTAGTCACAGTTTGTGACATTAGCTCCCCTCTCCCTCAGCCCGAGTCCCATCGGGCTTCAGTCTTCTATTCCCCATCTTCTTCCTTCGGGTAGCGGGTAGTACCTATTCGCACCCGTGTTTACTCTGACCACTCTGGCCAGAGTTCTTCTCGCTTCCTTCTCTTCTTTTCTCCAGTCGTTCTGGAGAGTCTTCCTCATGTTTCTTTCTCCCTGCAACTCCTTTATCAAATTTTCGTTGCTCCACCTCGTCCTTTCCAGCTCCTTCTTGAGCTCCTCTATCTTTTCCACCTGATATTCCAGCAATTTGCTGGTTTCGACCTTCTCGGCTAACCACTTCATTTTGACCTCTTTCGAGGTCTCGTGTTCCGTCTCTTCTTCCATCTCTTGTTGCCAGGAAACCTGCTTCGGTTTCCTGGGCTTTGCCCATTGTTTTCGTTTTTTCGCCCCCCTCCTCCTCGATTCCGTCCTCGGAGTCGGTTCGATGTATTGGACCAGAGCCACTGGCTCTGGTGTGGGCGATCTCGTTGGTGATCCCAGGGGTGAAGTCCTGGGTGGCCATCGGTTTTCCTTCCGAGGCCAGTATCCCGCTCCTTCTTTCTCGCTTTTGTGCACTTGGCACTCGTCGTCGTAGCAACCCGTCCATGACAGGTTCGCATACTCCCTTTGGGTAGGGGGAGTCTTGGGTATTGGTAGGTCCTTTAGACCTATCCAGTCTTCGGGGTTGTATTCCATTTCTTCTTCCTTCGGTTCGGGGCTCGGGGTGCGGTATCCCGGGCTGGTTGGAGTGATGTGTTTGAACGCGTCGCGTCCTGGTTCGGCCTGAAGCGACGCCCTTAATGGCGTCATTTGCCACTCGTAGGTGTCGGTTCTGCGTAGTGGCGGGGCCACATATTCGGATTCGGGTGCGTCTTCTACCATTGCTTGACGGTTTGCTGGGGTATCGTTGATGGAAATGGTTGACTGCATTTTGCGCGTGATCAAAGTTATCAGCTAGGTACCAAGCCTTATCGTGTTCTGGAGAGTATCCAGTCCACTTTGCTCGGTACTGTAAGCGACCGTAGTGTAATCGGGAGTCGATTATTTCTTCGAGTTCGTATTCTGATTCACCGGCTATTTCGATAGGCGGTGGTGGGGGTTTCTTTTGATATGGTAGAGGATTGTCTTGATAGGGTTCTAGGAGGTTGATATGGAAGGTGTTGTGTATTTTCATCGACGGTGGGAGGTCGAGCTTATAAGCGCGGCTTCCTATTTTTGCCAATATCTTGAATGGTCCTATTTTCTTGTAATCCAGTTTCTTTGTCGGTCGCGTGGTTCGGATGTTGCGTGGTAGTAACCAAACCATATCTCCTGATTTTAGGTTTGGATCGGGTTTTCTGTGGCGATCGTAGTCTTCCTTTTGTCGTAATTGCGCCGCGACCATTTCGTTTCGTAATGTGTCGTGTAGTTGACTCATATCCTTTTTATCCGTTATCTTTCCTCGGAGCATATGACCTATGCTTTCGTATTCAGGGTGTGTGCCGTAATTTGCGAAGAAAGGAGTTGTTTTGATTGTTTCTTGTTTTCCATTGTTGTAGGCGAACTCGGCTAGTGGTAACCAGTCGTACCAATCATCTTGTTGGTAGTTGACGTATGCTCGGAGGTATTGTTCCAGTATGCCGTTGATTCTTTCCGTTTGTCCATCCGTCTGGGGGTGGAAGGCTGTGCTCATTCGTCGCTCGATTCCTAATTTTTCCGTTGTTTCCTTCCACACTTCAGAAGTAAATAGTGATCCTCTGTCGCTAATGATGTCTTTGGGTAATCCGTGTAGGCGGTATATTTCTTTTAGAAATACGGTTGCAAACTGCCATGCCGTCATATCTGTTTTGCATGGTATGAAATGACTCATTTTGGTCAGGCGATCTACTACCACTAGTATGGCGTCATGATCATTTGACTTGGGTAATTCGGTTATGAAGTCTAATGATATAGACTTCCATGGTTTTTCGGGAGCCTCGTTTGATTTAAGTAAGCCGTAAGGTGCGTGTCGTACCACTTTGATTCTTTGGCATGTGTCGCAATTCTTGACATATCGTTTGATGTCATTTCTTATCTCGGGCCAATAATATCTTCGGTTGATAAATTCGGTAGTTTTCGCGGTTCCTCCATGCCCGGCGTATGGGGGGTCGTGATGGTGTCGTATGATCTCTGTGCGTAGTTCTTTTTTATCCGGTATCCAGATTTTCCCATCGTACCACAAGTATTCATCCTTCCATTCACATAATCCTAGGGCTATGCCTTTGATTTCCTTCGTGCCGGCTTCCAGTTCCTTCTTTATCTTTTGACATTCGTCATCTTGCTGGCTTTCCTTCCTGATATCTTCTTCCAGTGTCGTTCTTGTATTGATTTCGTTCAGTGATTCGTATCCGCTGTCTTCTTCTTCCACTTGGAAATATTTTTCCTTTGGTAATAGGATTTGTTGCCTTTGTTTGATTCTCTCATCCTCTGGGGTATTTGGTTTGTCGTTTGACCTTCGAGTCAATGCATCTGGTTTTCCACCTTCTTTTCCTGGACGGTATTCGATTTTGAAGTTGTAAGTGCTGAGTTTTTCCATCCATCTTATTTGTCGTCCATTTAGTTCCTTCGTGGTCATGAAGGGTACTAAGTTTTTGTGGTTGGTTAGAATTTTAACCGATGCGTTGTTGTTTTGAGCGTATCTTCTCCATTCCTTCAGGGCCTGAACTATTGCTAATAGTTCCTTGTCGTGAACATCATAGTTGCATTCCGCTGGAGTCATTGTCTTGGATCGGAATGCTACTGGCCTCCATTTGCCGTCTTCGCATTTCTGAGATAGTATGCCCGAGCATACATATTTGGATGCATCCGTTTCGATCATAGTTTCTCTTTCGGGATTGAAATGTACCAAAATGGGTCCTTGGGTGATCTTGGTTCTTAATTCGTCGAAGGCCTTCTTTTCCTTAGGTCCCCAATCCCATTTGACGTCTTTCTTGGTCAGGTTGTATAGTGGTTTAGCAGTTCTGCTAAATCCTTCTATAAACCTTCGGTAGAAATTGCAGAATCCCATAAAACATTGGATATCTGTTTTATTTTTTGGGTATTCCCATTCCCATATCGCTTTGGTCTTAACTGGGTCCATTTGTACTCCTTCTCCGTTGATGATGAATCCTAGGTATTCCGTCTCCTTTTTGTGGAATTCGCATTTGCTGGGTTTACATCTCATTCCCGATGCTTTGATGTCTGCCATAATGTTGCTGACATCTTCCTTGTGTTGTTCCATATCTTTGGAGTATATGAGTACGTCATCCAGGTAGACTATACAGCATATATCCAGGTACTTGTGGAGCACGTTATTGATCCATCTTTGGAAGGATGCTGGTGCGTTGGTTAGCCCAAAGGGCATAACGAGGTATTGGTAATTTCCATATTTCGTGGTGAAAGTTGTTTTCCATTCGTCTCCTTTTCTTATTCTGACATTGTGGTAGGCGTCCCGTATGTCTAATTTGGTGAAGTGTTTGGCTGATGCTAGTCGATCCAGTGCTTCGCCTATTAGAGGTAGGGGGTATCGATCCTTCTTCGTTATGCCGTTAAGGGCTCGGTAGTCGATGCATAGTCTTAACTTCCCATCCTTTTTCTTGATGAACAAGATGGGTGATCCTCCATTGGCATAAGATTGTTTGATCCATCCTCGTTCAAGGTTTTGCTGAATATATTTTCTTAGTTCTTCGAGTTCCGTTTCTCCTAGGGGGTATATCCTCTTCTTGGGTAATCCCTCGGTGCTTCCTTCTAAATCGATTGCTAGGTCCACCTCGGGTCTGTGAGGTGGCAGCTTGGTGGATTCTTTTTCTTGGAATAGGTCCAGGTGCTGGTGATATTCTGTTGGTATTATTTGATCCAGTCTTTCTTTTGTTGCTTGAGTCCGATTCCTTATGGCCAGTTCGGTACTGATGTTGATCTTGGCCAGACTGATTTTTTCTTCTTGAGTATCCCACTTAAGGATTCCTGCTATGTCTCCTCTGCGATAAAACTTGCCGAATGCTTGTGCCGATATCCGATTAATTTCGACCTTTGGTTGTTTCTTCTTGGTTGAACATTGGTTGTCCGTGCTTCCGAACCCCTTGGTTCCTCTGGTGGTTTCTCTTAGGCTCGTCACCTCTTGGAATTCTTGTTCATTGATCTTTTCTATGATCAGCTGTGCAATCTTGTCGCCTTTTTCCACCTTATGGTCCTGGTTCCCTTGGTTGACCATAACAGCTTTCAATTCACCTGTGTAGTCGGCGTCTATTACTCCTGCGTTGGTAGTGAGTCGATGTCTGACTGCGAGACCGCTGCGTGGTGCTATGCGCCCATAGGTGCCTTGAGGTAGCTCTATGGCTATTCCTGTGGGAATAATTACCTGCCCTCTGGCTGGTATCGTGACTTCTTCGTTGGCATACAGGTCGTGTCCTGCTGCCTTCTCTGATCCTCTTGTGGGTATCTTAGCCTCGGAGCTTAATCTTTGAACTTTGATCCTTTGATCCTTTGTTTGAACTTGACTGAATTTTGCGTCTAGGTTCTTTTGATTTGCTTCTTCTTCAGGAGTGGCATATATTACTGGCGAACTGTTGAGACACCATGTCGTACATTGTTCGCTGGTAAACGTAACCTTTCCTTCTTCCCAATTTAGGCTGGGATTATGTTGTCTTAACCATGGCATTCCGAGAATTATCTCATGGTGTTGTAGATTTGCCACTTGGAAAGTAGCTACATCCCTATGGTTTCCAATTTCCATAGGGACTTGCGCGGTATGGGTTATAGGTCCCATGGCGCTGGGTTTTCCATCGGCGAGGTAAATCTGTCTTTCCTTTTTTGCTTTCTCGGTTCTTAGCTTATGTCTCTTGCAGACTTCTTCATCGATGAAGTCCTCCGTGGCTCCGGAGTCGAGCATTGCGTGTATCGTGGTTTCTTGTTTTTTGTCATTATAGATTTTTGTTTTGATCATGATATGATCATTGTCGTTATCTCCCGTGTTTGCGCTTAAAAGAGTGTAGTAGTTGGCCATTGCGATGGGTTTGTCTTTCGGAGGGTCCCTCAGACCATCTATTACTGGGGACCTCTGTCTTTTGCCACCGTTTCGTATTCTTCTTCGATTTCGATTTCCCGTAGGTTACTGCGTGGTTGAAACCTAGGGTGGGTCCTCATGTTCGGCTGTTTTCTTTCTTGATTTGGAATGGGATTAGCGGGTCGCCTGCAATCCTTGATCATATGTCCTCCTATGCCACATCTTAGGCATAGATTGTTGTTTCGTCTTCGGAGGTACTCGTCTTTTGAAAGGTTGAGTGAGGGTTTCCTCCTAGTTGCATCCAGGTCCATGGCATCTCCTCCTTGGGTAGTAGTTCGATAGGTTCCATTCTGGTTCCTGGGTGCGCCTTGGTTTCTTGTATTCGTATTGTACTGGCTCTTCTGAATCCAGTCTAGTTGTCCGAACTGGATTTCTTTGCGGATGGCCCAGTGTGCCATTGCTTCAGTTGTAGTGAATTTTTCTTCACTAAATCTCCATGCGTCTTGATAGGTCTTTTTCAAGCCTTTCATGAACCACCTCATAGCTAAGGCCTCGTCGCAAGCCGCATCGTATTGGAGTAGTCGAAACTCGTACCAGTAATCGGTGACATTTTTTGCCCCTTGGTGGATATCTTCCAATTTATTCCTTGCTGATTGGCTCAATTCTAGGTCTGTGAATTGTGATTCAAATATGTTTTTGAAACTGGCCCAATCCGTCCAGGGTGCCGCGTTGCTAACCACTATGGGGGTTATCTATTTTAGGGCTTGTCCTTCCAGTAGTGTAAGTGTATATCGTATTTTGTCTTGGTTGTTTCCCATAGTCCATCCGACAGCATCAAAGTAGGTCAAGAGTTGGACCATAAATCCTCGTAGCTTGCTTCTGTCTCCATCGTATCGTGGTGGGGTCTTGACTTTAGGTTGTTGTCCGGCTCCTCTTATAGCTTCTCGTATCATTTGTTCCACTTCATCTCGTGGAATCATCTGAGGAGGTGCTGGTCCTTCCATTCTCTTAGGTCTTGGTGTCTCGGGTGGGTCCTCTTCGTTTGGAGGGTAGTTTGTTCAGGTGTAACCGGGCTTGTTGATCTTGCTGAGTGTCGACTCGCTTCGCTTAATGCTTCTTCCAATCCTCCTAATCCTAGACTATCGTCTTGGACGTCTATGTCTCCCTCGTGATCTCTGTTGAATGGATCCGTTGTGTAATCGTTAAGTGTCGCGTTGAAGACACGTTCTAATGTTAAGAATCCTACCGGGTAGGACCTAGGGACAGGTAACGATACTTCTCTTGTACTGTGATAGTTCTCAGACCTGTGTCTACGCGATCTCGATAGTCCAGTCCTATGACTACTATTGCGTTCGCGCCTATCTCCTTATTCTTTTCCTTAGTCCTCGCGTAGGACTTAATCTTTCTCTCGTGAGAGGAAAGACACTTCTTGGGTTTCTTAAGATAAATCTTAAAGAGCGTAAAGGTAGGTTTTATTGATAATAACTTAAAGGTAGGAAATAAACTAGAAGAACGTGTGAAGAGCTAATACTAGGGGTCCTAGTGACCCTTTATATAGTAGCTCTTCACCTGGCGTGACTCATACTTATGTGTCACGCAAACTTTGTGACTCATAACTATGAGTCATGCAAAATCCATCAGCCGACTCCTATGAGTCGCTGCGCAACATGCCTAAGCCAATCAAAACCATAATAACCAAGTCAAGTGCGCAACTCGCGTCACCTGAGTGAAACCCATGACTCATAACTTGAGTCATGTGCGAAAATCATAACATCGTGTGACTCACAACTGTGAGTCACGAACAGGTAAACATAATAACCTATGGCACACTAGTGTACGTCATGTGAAATCCCAACATACCTATAACTCGGAAATCCGAGCTATGTGAAATCTGCCTTGCTTAGTCACAGTTTGTGACAGTCATTTCTTTGTTATGTACATCATAATTTATCTCCGCTGGGTGGAACTTCCTACTATGAAAGGCCACTGGATGCCATTTCTCATCTTTGCAGAACTGAGACAGCACGGCACTCAAAGCAAAGTCACTTGCGTCCGTCTCCAACTTGGTTTGACGGGTAGAATCGAAGTGTGCTAGGATTAGTCCCGAAGTGAAGGCCTTTCTTAACTCAAAGAATGCCTCGCTACAAGCAGGGGTCCAATCAAATTTAATATCCTTCTTAGTAAGCTCCGTCAAAGGCTTCGCTATCTTGCTGAAACCCTCTATAAACCTCCTATAGAAGTTGGCAAAGCCCAGAAAACTTTGGACTCCGACGACGTTGGTCGGCTTCTTCCATTCCAAGATGGAATCCACCTTTTTGGTGGTCATAGATATTCCCTTTTCGGATATCCTATAACCTAGAAATTCTATCTCATGTCTGTGGAAGAACGACTTCTTTATGTTTGCACATAGTCGGGGTTCCCCAAGTCTTTCCATTACGCGCCTAACCAACGAGACATGTTCTTCAATGGTCTCTGAATAGATCAGGATATCATCCATATAGGCTACGACTCCTTCTCCCAGCATATCTCTAAATATGTCATTTATCATGTTCTGGAAGGTGGCGGGTGCGTTACATAACCCAAAGGGCATCACTTTAAAATGATGTAATCCCAATTCGCTACGGAAAGCCGTGAGCTCTTCATGCGAGTGTGTATCTCCGGTAGCCTTCTTGGCCATCCGGATCCCCCAATATCCATTCTTGAGATCCATCAAAGTATACACTGTGGCTTTGGAGAGCCTTCCTCGCAGTTTATTCATTAACGGGAGAGGATATCTATTCTTCACTGTTATTTTGTTGAGCCCTCGGTAATCTATTACCAGTCTCAGTGTGCCATCAGGTTTTGGCACAAACAGTATAGGAGCGGAGGAAGAGGAAGTAGATCTTTCTATCTTCCCTGTTCATAACATCTCGGTTATGAACTCTTTAAGTACTTTCCGCTCTTTCTCTGATATTGGATAGATGGGCCCCCAAGGTGGGGTGCTTCCGGGGATCAACTCGATCCTGTGATCATACTTTGTATGTTCCGGTAACGCATCTATCCTTTCTTGGCTAAAGATGTCACCAAAATCCTTATACTCTGGAGGGAGTTGGATCGTGACATCTCCTCCTCTCTCATCGGCAAACTCTACAGTTCCTAGAAAATATACATTTTCTGGATCTTCTGCCAATAGCTCCTCATCCGACATGTATACTAACCGCCTCTGCTCCGTAAGACAAGTTGCCTTACAGAAATCTGAGCGCCATGTCAGGGATCCTACTTTCCAACCTATGTCGGGGTTATGATCTCTCAGCCACGACATTGGGAGATAGCTATCGACTCTTCTGTCGGCAATATCAGCTACCTCAAAGTGCATACCATTTACATGATCACGGATCTTCAAGTCTAATGACTTGGTATAATGAAGACCTGATCCTAGTATATTGTTTCCGCTTGCATTCTTAATCGGAGTATGGATCCTGTTTTTCACACAAGGAGTTTGGGTACTCTTGACCCATTGACTACTTAGTACGGGGCCTGTTGCTCCGCTATCTAGTAGTAACAGCGCCTCGGCACTCACTTGCCTACACCCTACGCGCCAATCCAGTTTCTCCCTTAAGTGAATTGATTTGCTATGTCGGGGTGGGCTCGAGTGCCTCGCTTTCTTTTGCTGTCTCATTGTACTCATTCTTGCTAGTCTCTTGCCTTTCGACACAAGAGCGGCCACAACGGGTCGGTAAACGTTTTCAAGAATTGTTTAATCAATAAAGGGATTGGAGTGCTGTTTACTATCACGCCAGCATGATTTCGGGTATTAAACCCTCCTCAGGCAAACTTGAAAGACAACTTTTATTCAAGACTAATAACCCGAACCAGTTCCAATCGTACAAGACAACTGACTCATATAAGACAAGAAAATACATTTGCTCTCCGGAGACGTCTAGTCAACCGGTGCCAAACAGGGCATCTTTGTGCCCCATCCGAATGTCGCGCGGTTCCCATTTTCCGAAGCGACCCCTCGGAGCAGAATGCTTATCCCAAAAGGAAAAACCTGAAAGTAATTTCCCCAGAAATGTCCAATATGAAAAACATAAGAAATAACAAAACCCAAGAACCAAAAGAAAACCAAACAACGCGTGCGACCGTAACATCTACCTGGGCAGGTAGTCTCTCAATTCTCCTGTATTGGGGACTTTGTCAGGTCTTAACAGCTAGTCAACGCGAATGGGTTCTTACCTTAATTCGTTCCTCTTGAGTGGCTATCCTTCCTTCGAGATCTTCATAGATCTAGATAGGTCAGCCTATGTTATTTCCTTCTTAGGATTAGGTTCTTACCTTCACCGAGGTCCGTATCAACCTCCATAATCGTAGGAGAGGGTTTGCGGGCTTCTAAAAGCTTGGGACCCGAGGGCGGCAGATGAGACGCTTCAATACTCTGGAGTCGTTTATTGCTCTTTGTCGAAGATTCTGCCTTTGGATGTGACCGCTTCATTCCCGCAGTATTCTTCACGGCATAAACAACTGGAGATGTCATTGAACACTGTCTCCAGAAGTGTCCTTCCTTCCCACACTCAGTGCATTGCTTATTGTTGCGTCGTTTATCAGTCAGGGTCTGCGGGATGCCTTGATGAGCAATTGCATACTCAGACGTCCCAGCCTGCTTCCCGGCGCCAACATTTGCAGTCTTCCGTGGTTTGTTGTCCTTCCAACTCGAACCCTTCTCTCTTTTCTTAAACCTTCCAGTAGGTTTAGAAGTCTCTTTTTCTCTCTTCTCTCGTGGTTTCGAAGGCTTCTCGTCATTGAAATGTCCGAAACGTTTATTGTCTTCTAGATCGTGACCAACTTGGCGAAGCAAATCTAGGTACTCGTTGAGGGCTTTGGGGTGGGGTTTTGTCAATGCCCATGCTTTTCGAAACTCGGAACTTATCCCAGCCCTAACCTTATCCTTAACCTGTTGATGGATTGTGTAATTCAGCTTGTAGATCAGATCGATAATCTTATCCAGGTAAGGACTGCTCTGGTTGGGGGTCATCACTAAGTTATTCCACATGAGAAGATTCTTATCCCGATTCACATTGTCACCTCCATGACTCTGCTCCAACCGTTCACGGAAACCTTTCCATGTCCGGAGCGGTCCGTTCTTATTGAACGTCATTCCCGCTCTTTTCGCAGCCTCACGGTTGATCTGAGTGTGTATCCACAGGTACCAGTTACGAGCTTCGTTTTCGAGAAGAGGTATGACCCAGTTGATCTTATCCATGTCCGTCAGACGGCAATCGGAAAAGTATTCAAACTTGACCTCGACCAGAGTCAGAAAACTAGCCAGGTCCGCAATCACTCCCTTAAATGTGGGAATGCCGCTTAGCTTCTCCGGCTTCCTGCAACTTGACGAAGACGAGGAACGAGACTGGTTTTGCAACCGTTCTCGTAGTGCATCTGCCCGACGGTCATATCGGTCTTTCTTCTCATCGCTCCAGCCATTGCGACGTGGTCCCAAGTAGGGTGTGATATCAGGTAGGGAATCGGCATCATCATCAGAACTGTCATCAGGATCGGAATCACCCGGATCTCCTGCGCCAGCGCCAAAGAATCCACCACCGGCAGGGAGGTTACCACCCCCACTGCCTCCGGTGTTGCCACCGAAGGTTTTCCTAGGTCTTTCATAACCATCAAATTGCTCGTCTTGACCACCACGATTCCCGTCATCCGGAGGACCCCCTCCTGAGGGTGCTTGTGGCGGCACTGAGCCTGCTGGCTGGTTACTCCCCGACGGTATCGGGTTTGGGGCAGCCTGCGACACCTTTAACCATTCCGCCAAAGGGGGGCAGGTCTCTGGGTGTACTGGAGGTCCCTCATGACCTCGTTGTAGACAATACCCGCATAGGAGTCCCTTCCTTCCCGTTTCCTTTCCCTTTCCCTTATCTTGTCTGCTTGCCACCGGAGGGCTTTCTGGTACCTCAACTGGTGGTGGGTAACAAAATCTGTCATGTCTTGCCCCCCATCCGCGACGGGTGGGGGTACAGTAGGGTCCTCGTGTAGGCAGTGGTGGTCCAAACCCAGAGAAACCAGCATTACCCGAAGGTTTAACCGGTGCCATTGGCACTTGTATCGGTGGCCGGTTGGTTTGGCTAGCGGTAGCCGCGACAGGGATGGGAGTGCCTTGAGAGGCTCTGAAAGGATTTGGATTCCCTCGTTCGGGATTTTCCCACATCTTCAATGTCCGTTCGACCTTTTCGGCTAAGGCAGGAGACCCTTCTCGCATGACTGGCCATGGGACGGAAACAGGAGTAGGGGACGGGGTCGGAACTGATCCGATCGCTGTCGAAGGAGGGAGGAGAGTCTGTGATACTGGGGGCTGGACTGGGGTCACAGTAATTGACGGAGACGGACAGCTTAACGGTCTCGTGGTGCTAGATCGAGGGGGTCTTGGAGACGCATGTCGTCGTATACCCCCGATGGGACTAACTGAGTGACTTCGAGCTACCGACGTAGAGAGTGAACGAGTTGTAATGCGGGCAAAGGACTGAGCTGCTCCTGATTCTCCCGTTTTTAAACTTTCCAGAATCCGCAACCCTAACGGACTTAATTCTGGCTTATATCGATCGTCTCTAGCATACATCGTCAGCTGCTGCGAAAAGTTGTCCGGTTTATCGGTAACCAGCGGTAATGCCGGTGCAGCCTCAATGATTAGCACATCATTATCCTCATCGATGTGATACCCTTCATTCCATGCCTTCTCCAGTGCATTCATCCGTATCTTCATTGCCAACTGATTGTTCAGCATCGCGACAAAGGCTTCCTGCTGCCTTTTCATCCAAGCCACAGACGACCCAATGATCTCCTTCCTAAACTTCTTTTGTTGCCCCTTATTCCATTGCAACAAATCCTTCCGAGCGCTGGTGACTTCACGAGTCACTTCTCATAGGATATAGGGTTCGACGTAATGGCGAGAAAATTCTGCGACGGAGATCGTAGGAGGTCCGCGGGTCTCATTTTCAGCTTCTTGATGATCGTACCCCTCCGCCACTCCTTGAGCGAAGGGAATATCATTCATAAAGGATAACGCCGCGAGGCCTGCATCATGAAGAACTAAATCACGACAATGTTCGGGGACTTCGATCAGGGCTAGTTCAAGAAGCATCTTTGCGCTTGTACCGCCGATGCCCTTCATGTCGGCGATAATAGAGGCCCTAAAAATGGCAGCATTGAGAGGGTCATCATCAATGCCAAAACTGCTTTCGGAACTCGACGATTCCTGTTCCATCGTGACTGCCAAAGCAGACATGACTCCTTAACCTCGGTTCAATCCAAACAAAAATTCAAGAGGAGAGTTAAGTGAGAGGCTTGCTTAACGATATACTGTAACGGGGGCTCCCTCAGGTAGCTGGCTCCCAAGGATGCGACCGCACCAAATTTCCAATCTCTCGAACACAGCTCTTGCAAAAGTGTAAAGAAATAAAAGTAAAGGGTAAAACTTAATATTGTTAAGCTCAGGCTTATCTCAATTAAAGTCTCTCGAGAGGATGTTCATTGTGTCGGGGTAGGAGAGTTCTCGTATAATCTTTAAGTAGTCAGACTTATACCAAAAACTCCCCCATCAGGTTACTCCGACCAACGTGAGTATGCCCTTCTCCGTAAGGGTTGCCCCGGCACCATTTCCGTGTCCCCGAAGGGCCATAGGTGTCAGCGCACTCTAGCAGAAATCTCCCATATGTACATCAGTTCCTGCGAGGTGTTTACCAATACACCTGCCGGAGTGAAAACCTCTGCACATCGGTGTCCTGTCAGTGGCTAACTGTCGAGACCCTTGGGAAAGCTAACTAAATGACTCTCTTCCCATATGCTATGACCTATGTAAGCACTCGTAGACATCAGCTGTCCTCCGGCTAACTTCTATCTTTCTTGATTGCGAACTTAGGGGGTCTACGACGCTCCCCCGGAGAGCTGTGTCGGTGGCGGGACCCATAGGCGCTACCCATGGCCCCTTACCCCCTGCACACCACTCACCGTGATAAGTGTCATGCTATTAGAGTCTTCAAACAACCCAGAAAGAGCCTACGGCAAAGGGGCAGGTGTAGGCTTGATTGGCGTAAAACCTTCCCAGATGTCTCCGGCACTACCCAGGACTACTCTGGGGACCCTTCCGGATAGCTCACGCTAACTCCGTCTGTTTTGGTCCGTTTTACTCCGTTCTTTTTGGAGAAGGTACTTGACCTTCTCACCTTGGCCCCCTTATATATCCTGCAAACAGCTTCCGGTCGGACGGACGGCGACGACGCATACAGTGTTATAGACATGTCTTCCTAAATTCCATTTAACTAGCATAATGGCAACTCCACCCATTTTGGCCCATGACGCCCGGGGCGAACCCTGGGGCCGCAGGTACCTGTTAGGAATAATTCTACCAAGTTACAGCTTGTTCGGAGCACTATAGCTCCTCCCGTAGTCTTCTGATCAAAGTGCAATCAAGTGCCCGTCGATCGTCATTGCGTAACAAACAATCCTAACATTTCCCGAAATTCCTCCGAGAACATTTCCGACGGAAGGTAGGGTAATAGTGTCCCAAAGGTAGGGTAAGTATGTCCGTGGTGACACGAAACCAGTCTCCATGGTAGGGTAACATGACTTCCTTGGGTAGGGTAAACTCACCCAGCCTTTTGACCTATCCATAGGCCAGAGCGGACATTATCACGTTATTACCACTACTTAGGTACACCTATTCCTTAAGTACCTTCTGTTCTTAGAGATTTCCGCACCATCAGATATCTCTCGGATATGCGCCTGCATATCCACCTTGTCGACCATCTGACCTCTTGGTCTTATGTATGGGCGTAGACGTAGGTTACCATAGCTCTATATCGTAGGGTCGTTACAAGTTGAGCCCCTTTGGTCCCAGCATGGTTGCCAGTGGCCGATCAGGATGCACATCGTACGCAGAACAGGTGCTCTGGCCGTGGAGCACCCGTTCTTAGACCACCCATGGTACTCTAGTAGCCATCCCGACCAGGGGCTGGCCTGGGGTGTGCTGGATTACCAGAGCATCAACGAGGTGCTCCGGGTGGTCAAGGCGCAGCGTGTTGAGGAGCAAATTCGGTATCCTCGGTATCTGATCGGCGCGACCAGTCCGGGCGCCTGTTTGTTACGCCGGGACCCCTCAAAACCCCTCCCATTGTCGGAACAAATCTTCTTGTATCAGGATGATGACGTTCGCGTGTGGGTCCTGGCCAACCAGCAGGACGGAAACAGGCCTCTCGATCTCATGGTCGTCGAGTCACGCGACGCCAGAGTGGAGGGAGCATGCACACCGGAGCCTGCTCTTGGGCGGTATCCTTTTTTTGACAAGGATATCTGGGATCGCCATGGACAGCTGGCTGATATCCGGGGAGTCAGGCAGGAGGTGGATGAAAGAAGCGACAGTGACGATGAGTCTGAGGGCGAGGAAATGGGCCGCGAATCTGGAGAGCATGAAGGGCTAGGCGCTCCGGGCGCCGAACCGATTTTTATAGATGACGAGCAGAACATAAGTCTCAGTATCTAACCCGAGTTCAGCTAACTTCATGATCAACACCTAACAGCTAACCACATCAATAGGAACAAGAAAGTGACAACTCTGAAGCCCAGATGCAGAGTCGGTCAGGGAGTGTGTACTCCCCCACCCTGCCCAAGCCACCCCCCAAAAATCCTGTTGTTCCCCCTGGCCCCTCCCGTCCCCGAGAACGGTCCTCCGCCGCTGGCCCCTCTCGCCGCT
>LN891031.1:137560-174442 GCA_900010015.1 Tuber aestivum | reverse complement strand
ATAGGAGTCTCGACAGTTAGCCACTAACGCGACACCGATGCGCAGAGGTTTTCACTCCGGCAGGTGTATTGGTAAACACCTCGCAGGAACCAATGTGCTATATGGGAGATTTCTGCTAGAGTGCACTGACACCTTAGGCCCTTCGGGGATGCGGTAATGGTGCCGGCAACCCTTACGGAGAAGGGCATACTCATGTTGGTCGGGGCGACCTGATGGGGGAGTTTTTGGTATAAGTCTGACTACTTGAAGCTTATACGAGAACTCTCCTGCCCCGACAGAATCAACATCCTCTCAAGAGACTTTAATTGAGATAAGCCAGAGCTTAACGATATTAAGTTTTACCGTTTACTTTTATTCTTTACACTTTACAAGAGTTGTGTTCGAGAGAGTCGAAGTTGGTGCGGTCGCATCCTTAGGAACCATCTACCTGAGGGAGCCCCCGTTACACCCGCGCCGGAAACGCTTCTCCCGCCACCCATTCTTACTCCCCCGGGGCCGGCTACTACTTCTCTCCCAGATGCTGGAGAAACACACACCCCAAAGGCGCACCAGAATTCCTCCAAATCGCCCAAGCGCAAAGGAAAAGGCCAAGGCAATGCTACGCCCCCCCGCCATCAAGAGCACGATTGACGCGACCCGACCTCAACTCCCCATGGGCGCCGCCCGTCCCGACGTCACATTGCCTACAACTGATAAGACTCCAGTCTTGGATGATACCATTTTTTTTTTTCAGTTGTACCAAGAGGGGTTCTTCTTTGGGTGTTTTGTTTTCGGGTTTGGCATGGAGGGGTTTTTTCCTTTTTCTAGTTTAGTGCCGAAGTATTTTGTTCTCTTTTCAGTTTAGACCGGAGGTGTTTTTTTCGGGATTGTAAGGAGACGTACTTGTTTTTTCGCGTTTGGCACCGAGGAGGGGCGACGCTACTCGTATCTTTTTTGTTTGGTCAGGGATCCCTTGGATCTCTGCCTGTTGTCTCCATGATGATGCGCTGCTGTGCTAATGTTTTCCACGTCTGGCACAGAGGCGGACGACTTCCTTTTTGTCGTTTAGTTCTAGATTCCATAGATCTACGCCCCTCACCCCCATGATGAAGTCGTTCTTCTGCGTCTTTCTGGGTCTCGTAAACTTCTCCTCCACTACCAATCATCAGATGTATCCTACTTTCACATTCAAATCAGGCATTCTTACTCTCAGACCTGCAGTCGGGCGCCTGGCATTCCTACCCCCCCCTTGCTGGGAAATCTCATATTCATGGCCGCCCTTGCGTAGAATAAAATCACGATTCTTAGACCCTTGCTGTCCCAGTCCATTTCGGGCCTCGCCTCAAGTTACCGCCCCCTGATCTTGCCTATTGCTTCCTGTTAGGATGTTTGAACAGACGTTCCGCCGCGCTAATTCCACGCCTAGACATAAACATTGTTTCCCCTAGTCCCTTTCAGGCGCCCTAAGTGTCTAGTAACACATCTTGTCGCGTAACTCTACTGTTTGTGGCTAGATTTGGCTTGAATGGCGGCTTTAGATTCGGTTCAACTTTCAATTTCATATCACTCAACACTTGGGACGTCCGATGATAGTCGAGTACTCGAGTACACTCTGCTATGTTTTTGTTGTGGACATATGGTTGAATATTCCCGAAATTACATTTTGTAGACAATTCTCTCGCAACATTGTAGAATGATAGCTTTTGCACACAAGATTCACCATGTGCTAAGACGGCCGAGTGTAGGACAGTATTATTCAATCATGAGTGCCACGCCGAACCCCGAAAGGTGATATTTTGTGGCGGAATCTTTCGCAACAATGCCGAGTGATAGACTGTGATTATACCAATCACCCCTTAGCCCTAGCATATAAGACCTGGCACGTCCCACTGGACACAAGAAAATCAAACAAACCCCAGACCTTCTCTGTGCTCGCGATAGAAATCTGGCCTTTCTTCATATCTTTTCTTCTCTACGATATCAAAGCGTCAATTAAAAAATACTAAAAGAACAAGCACATTCACGCAGTCAGCCGGCCCCCCGAGTTGCTAATCTATCCGGGCATAAATGGGACGTCGGGCCTGATGCCACGGCATCCGCGAAACCAACATCAAGATCCAAATCCCAGCAAAACAATGCTCACAGCTCCCCTACCAGATGGTCAAATGACCAGCCGTCCCGTTATCGTTCTTCTCCGACGCCGATTGCGAGCCAATTAGCGCGACCGCCCAAGCGCCTGCGCAGCACTACAAGCAAGAGTACGCTGCGTACCCAACACGAAACCGAACCCGATAGCCAGGGAAACGCGGAAACGGTGCATGTATCCGACGATAGCAGTGAAGAGTATCAGGTGTGACAGGAGTCAGCTGAAACTGAACCAGATACAGACTCCAATACCGCCGACGGACCCACATCGGGACGTCGTCACGTGGCGCAAGCAGCAAAGAGCTGTGTGGGCAACCGGGCGAAAACAGTGAGTATTTCGACCAGTGCTAGCTCACAGCATGCAGACGATTCTCAGCGGATGCCAACTCTTCCCAGGGAGATAATTCGCGGTAGTGCCTATAACCCGCCTGTCTTTCCATCATCAAGTTTAGGACGATTTTCATCTCCCCTGGACCGCGATAGTGCACAGTCATCGGATGTCAGAAGCTCAAGTCCTGCTAGTCATCAAGAGAGCTGGAACGGAACTAGCACGAGGCGAAAAAAGGTCATGGGTCCTGAACGAACCATCTTAGACTTGGCAAAGGATCTAATACTCAATTATACTCTTTTTGTTGACCCACTCCCGAATCCAGTTGTATTGACGTCTAGAGTGCACCACGTTTGGCGTCAGGCGCAGCATTCCATTCCCCCTGCAGAACGAATGGAGCCATCGGAGGACAGCCTAATCATAGTAAGTAAAGTCAGCTTGACATGTTGAGATGTCGGGTATGGTACTAATAGTGAAAGATATGCAACAAACTCATTGGCGTACGAGCGCAGTTTGTCTATCATGTGAAGAATGACATAGTAAATTTATATGGGCTCACAGAAGACTGCGGGGCTACTGCACGGAGGGTGGACCATCTCCTGAAAGGTGACAGGTTCATGTGCGACCCGAAAGGGTACGAGGTTTGTCTCCTGTGGTTAAGCGTCCTGGAGTACTGATCAGTGCTGACCCCCAATGCACTGGACACAGGGTCTGCGTCTACGATTCCTTGCTCCACAGATCCCAAACACAATATATGGTAAGTACTTTGCCAGAAAGAAAATGCGAGGTCTCGTAGACCCCAATTTCATCGACATGATCAACGGCACCATGATTTGCTTGACTTGCGCGATAATTTACCATACTCTCAGGGCGTGGCAAACAGGGATCTACGTCGAGCAGAGAGACTTCAAGCCCGAGCTGGTTGCCGGTGAGGACGTATAATTCCCGTTGTACGTCGGCCGTGAATCTGGCTAACTTGTCACAAAACAAATAAGACCTGTTTGAACGGCAGAGACAAACTTGGCGTAAATGTCCGATCAGAGTCCAGGAGATGATTGTACAAAGCGTTCATCAAACCATCGAGAAAACGATGGAGCAAGACTATGGCATCCAACAGGATCGGCTGGAAGGCTATGACGATGACTGGGACGCTGTGAGCGCAGAACTAGAACGCCGGAAATC
The DNA here is from genome assembly GCA_900010015.1 of Tuber aestivum. NCBI lineage: Eukaryota > Fungi > Ascomycota > Pezizomycetes > Pezizales > Tuberaceae > Tuber > Tuber aestivum. The sequence continues at coordinate 170,808 of LN891031.1, read as the reverse complement.
GGACTCCGCCCAGCGTCAGCCCTATCACCGTAGCCAGGAACTCACTGACTCGCCCATGATCCCCGAGTTCGGCTTCAGGCGCAGTGGGAATTTGTTGCAGGGCACGAATGACACTGCCGATAGCAGCCAGATGCCCTATGGTGACGGACTGGAGTTTCTCAATTGTGGCTTGACAAGTCAAGAAGATCCCCTCGAAGTGACAGAACGTTGGACGACAGACAGCCAGAATATTGATTTCGGACACCTTAGCCCTTGGCTCTCGCTCAGTCTGGAGGATTCACAGGATGTAGGGACGGTACAAGGGGGCGATTTTGATGCTAGTGATCTGTTAGGAGATGGCGACAGGGCGCTGGATGTGGGCACCAGCCGGGAGACTCGTGGCATTGCCTGAATAGGGAGTGACAGATGCAGAAAGAGTATGTTTATAATGAAAGGGTTTGAGCGACTATGGCAAGAAGCCGCGAGGGGGGGGGGGAGAAAATTGGTGCTAGTAAACATCACCAGATGTAATAGCGTAGGCGGGATGGCCCTGTAGAGTTCAAGTCAATAAACATGAGTCAAATGTGAGCAGATCTCCATATTGGAGGCGCTGTAGTGGACAGCGTCCAGATTCTATAAGAAGTGTGCGCCCCGGATTCCGAAGGCGCCGCAAACCTGGCGTAGAATTCCGGACTCCAAAACGATCAGGGTAGCCTCAAGGTGCAGGCGTCCGGACCAGGCCAGTTTCGCCGGTGCCAAATCTAGATACCTCACCGGGTAAGTCTAGAAGTCCAGACGTGAGCGCCAGGCGCGAGATAATCTGGAGGAGAACATAACGCGTCACAACATCCTGGGTTAAGTCATATTATCTGGACGCAGACGCCCTGGATTGTGGGGTACCAGGAGGAGGGAGATATAGATTGTGAGCTCCTGACGAGATCATGACGGGATCAGAGCGGGAGGGATCTCCCGAGGCGACAAAGGGCAGTCTAGGTCCGTCGGGATGCTAGGCGGAAGAATTGGGGTGACTCAGGACGCCACTGGAACCCAAAGAGGGGTGTCCGGACGCAGGGGCAAGATGGCGACAGTTTTCAGGATGCATGGCACGCAGGGGTCAGCGTCCAGATAACGTCCGGATACAATGGAGCGCAGAAGCAGGGGTCCGGACGCCAGGGGCAGCGCCGGTGCGTCCTGATCAACTGTTTGCGTCCTGTGCGTCCTGTGCATCAGACGCACAGGACGTATAGGACGCGAGTTGAAATTTTTCCTGATGTGAAGGCTTCTTTTAAGTGATCGAAAGCATGCTAATATTTGAGTGTCCATACAAAAGGTTAGTTCTTCTGCGTAAGAGTTGTGAGGGGGCACTCCAGGTGCGAGAAGGCCAGAATGAAGCGTCCATAGAAGTTACCGAACCGCAGGAAGGTACGGACCTCGCATACTTAGTCAGGCATGGGCTAGATGACAATGGTTTCCTCCTCGGTATTGTCCATCCGGATGGCCGCAGGGCAGATGATAAAGCCTAAGTATTCCACATGTGTGACTTGAAATTTGCATTTCTGGGGTTTGGCTTTGTAACGACCCTATGTTATTGAGCTATGGCAACCTAAGTCTACACCCAGACATAGGGCCAAGAGGTTACATGACAGACTAGGTGGGCATGCAAGAGCATGTCCAGGGGATATCCGATGGTCCGGGTATTCTGTAACGACCCTACATTATACCGCTATGGCAACTTAAGTCTATACCTATATATAAGGCCAACAGGTTATATGGTAGACTAGGCGGGCATGCGAGAGCATGTCCTAGAAATACTCGATGGTCTGGGTATCCTGAAGAACAGAAGGTACTTAAGGAAAAGGTGTACCGAAGGGGTGGAAGTGATGTGACAAGATCTGCTTTGGCCTAAGGATAGGTCAGAAGGTCGGGTGAGTTCAACCTGTCTAAGGAGATCAGGTTACCCTACCATTGGGACCAGTCTCGTGTTACCATGGACGTACTTACCCTACTTTACGGGCACTATTACCCTACCTTCCATCGAGAATGTTCTGGGAGATATTCCATGAATTGGTAGGATTGTTTGTTACGCAATGACGATCGATGGGCACTTGCTTGCACACTGATCGGAAGAGTACGGGAGGAGCTAGAGTGCTCCAAACGTGCTGGAACTTGGCAGGATTATTCCTAACAGGTACCTGCGGCCCCAGGGTTCGCCCTGGGCGTCATGGGCCAAAACGGGTGGAGTCGTCGTCTTACTAGTTAAATAGAATCAATGGAGACATGTCCATAACACTGTATACCTCGCTGCCGTCCATCCGACCGGAGGCTGTTGGCAGGGTATATAAGGGGGCCAAGGTGAGAAGGTCAGTTACCTTCTCCAAAAAGAATGAAGTAAAACGGACCAAAACTGACGGAGTTAGTGTAAGCTATCCGGAAGGGTCCCCAGAGTAGTCCCGGGTAGTGCCGGAGACATCTAGGAAGGTTTTACGCCAATCAAGTCCCCATGTGCCCCTTTGCTGTAGGGTCTTTATGGGTTGTTGGAAGACTCTAATAGCATGATACTGATCACGCTGAGTGGTATGCCGGGGGTAAGCGACCATGGGTAGCGGCCACAGGTCCCGCCACCGACACAGCTCTCTGTAGGAGCGTCATAGACCCTGTAAGTTTGCAATCAAGAAAGATAGAACTTAACTGGAGAACAACAGATGTCTAAGGGTGCTTGCATAGATCATAGGACATGGGAAGAGAGTCATTTAGTTAGCGTTCCTAGGTGACTCGACAGCATGCCACTGGCGAGACACCAATGCACAGACGTTTTCACTCTGGCAGGTGTATTGGTAAACACCTCACAGGAACTGATGTGCATATGGGAGATTTCTGCTAGAGTGTGCTAACACCTGGGGCCCTTTGGGGATGCGGTAATGGTGCAGGCAACCCTTACGGAGAAGGGTATGCTCATGTTGGTCAGGGCGATCTGATGGGGGAGTTTTTGGTTTAAGTCTGACTACTTGAAGGACATATGAGAACTCTCCTGCCCCAACAAAATCAACATCCTCTCGAGAGACTTTAATTGAGATAAGCCAGATCTTAACGATATTAAGTTTTACCGTTTACTTTTATTCATTACACTTTACAAGAGTTGTATTAGAAACATTTGAAGTTTGGTGCAGTCGCATCATTGGGAACCATCTACCTGAGGGAGCCCCCATTACATATTCCCAAAGAACAGAAGGTACTTAAGAAATAGGTATGTCTAAGTAAGGGAAGTTACGTGACCATGACCGTTTTGGCCTAAGAATAGGTGGGAAGGCCGGGTGAGTTCACCTTGTCTAAGGAGGTCACGTTACCCTGCCATGGAGACCAGTTTTGTCTCACCATAGACATACTTACCCTACCTTTGGGACACTATTGCCCTACCTTGCATCAGAAATGTTCTCAGAGAGGTTCCGCAAAATGTTAGGATTGTTTTTTACGCAATGACAATCGATGGGCACTTGCTTGCACACTGATCGGAAGACTACGGGAGGAGCTAGAGTGCTCCGAACATGCTGTAACTTGGCAGGATTATTCCTAACAGGTACCTGCGCCCCCAGGGTTCGCCCCGGGTGTCATGGGCCAAAATGGGTAGAGTTGCCATCTTACTAGTTAAATGGAATCATTAAAGACATGTCCATAACACTGTATACATCGCTGCCATCCGTCCGACCGGAGGCTGTTCGCAGGATATGCAACAGGGCCAAGGTGGAAAGGTCAGGTACCTTCTCCAAAATGAACGGAGTAAAACGGACCAAAACTGATGAAGTTAGCATAAGCTATCCAGAAGGGTCCTTGGAGTAGTCCCAGGTAGTTCTGGAGACCTCTGGGAAGGTTTTACGCTAATCAAGCCTACACGTGCACGTTTACCGTAAGCTCTTTCGGGGTTGTTCGAAGACTCTAATAGAATGATACTTATTACGCTGAGTAGTGTGCCGGGGGTAAGGGACCATGGGTAGCGCCCATGGGTCCTCCCACCGACACAGCTCTATGTGGGAACGTCGTAGGCCCCGTAAGTTCGCAATCAAGGAAGATAGAACTTAACTGGAAGATTCCTGATATCTACGAATGCTTGTATAGATCATTGCAGATGGGAAGAGAGTCATTTAGTCAGCTTTCCTAGGTGACACGACAGTTAGCCACTGGCCAGACACCTATGCGCTGAAGTTTTCACTCCGGCAGGTGTATTGGTAACCACCTCGCAGGAACCGATGTACATAGAAGAGATTTCTACTAGAGTGCACTGATACCTTAGGCCCTTCAGGGATCTGGTAATGGTGCCAGTAACTCTTACGGAGAAGGGCGTGCTTATGTTGGTCCGGGTGACCTGATGGGAGAGTTCTTGCTATAAGTCTGACTACTTGAATCTTATATGAGAACTCTCCTGCCCCGATACAATCAACATCCTCTCAAGAGACTTTAATTGAGATAAGCCAGACCTTAACAATATTAAGTTTTACTATTTTCTTTTATTCTTTACACTTTACAAGAGTTGTGTTCGAGAGATTTGAACCTTAGTGCAGTCGCATCCTTAGGAACCATCTACCTGAGGGAGCCCCCATTACAGTATATCGTTAAGCGAGCTTCTCACTTAACTCTCCTCCTGATTTATTTGATTTGAACCGACGTTAATTCATCATGGCTGTTTTAGCAGTCACAATTGAAGAGGAGACATCGAGTTCTGAGAGCAGTTTTGAGCTTGATGATAACCCATTGGCAGCTGCCCTGTTTAGGGCTTCGGTTATAGCTGACACCGAAGGTATTGGTGGAACCAGCGCAAAAATGCTTCTCAATGCAGTCCCAATAGACCTCCATGAAGAATGTCGCAAGTTAATCCTTCATGGTGCGGGCCTAGCTGCATTATCCTTTACCAATGATGTTCCCTTCGTGAATGGAGTCTCTGAGGGCTTTACTCACATAGACGAAGAACGAAAGGAAATTCTAGGACCTTCTACGCTTTCAGTCGCTGAACTTTCTCACAATTCCGTCGAACCTTATATCCTATGAGAAGTGACCCGTGAGATCACTAGTGCAAGAAAGGAGTTGTTGCATTGGAATAAGAACACCCAGAGAAAATTTAGGTGACAGATTGTTGAAAGTTCGGTGGAATGGATGAAAAGACACAAGGAGGCATTCGTGGTGTTATTGATCAATCAATTCACTATCAAGAGTCAGATGGACGCGTTAGAGAAGGCTTGGAAGGAGGGATACCACATTGATGAAGACAATAATGTCTTGATGATTGAGGCAGCTCCCATATTGCCCTTGGTGACAGATAAGCCTGACAATTATTCTCAGCAATTGACACTATGTACTAATGATGAGCGATGGCAACCAGAATTAAGTCCTTTAGGATTAAGGATCTTAGAAAGTCTGAAGACAACAGAAGATAGTGAAATACCTTCGTCATTTGTCCTCGCCACCTCACAATCGCTTTTCCACATCTGTGGCTCAAAGTCACTCGGCAAGCCCAATTGTTGGAATGCGACGCAAAGCATCACCGCACTTACCTCGTCAAGTTATCAATAGACCTATACAGTCACCATCTCCCTCCATCATAGTAACGGCAGCTCCCTTGCCATCACCCAAGCCTACTGTCTCCCCTCCTCACATGGTGCCCCGTGGTTCTGCTCCCACACTAGTGGCAACCCCCATCCCGACCACATGGCTAGCAATGAACCCAGGTTCATGGCTTGCTGAATGGATTAAGAATACTGTGGAACGATTCCAAGCAACACGCGCACCTCCTCGTCCCCCCACAGCCTCACAAGGCACACCTGTCCCTGTCACGGCGGCTACTCCTAGCCAGACCAACAGGCCACCGATACAAGTGCCAATGGCACTGGTTAAACCTTCGGGTAATGCTGGATTTTTGGGATTTTTGGGTTTTGGACCACCGCAAAATCCTATCGAATGTGGACCTTCATGTCATACCACAGGTCCCGGCTCCAGCACAAGATAGGATCGCTTCTGTCACGGGCCCACATTCAAGTCACGGAAAGATAAGGGAAAGGGAAAAGAAGAACCCACCTGCGGGTATTGTGGAAGGAAGGGACATGAGGGACCCCCAATACACCCAGAGACCTGTCCGGCATTTGTCGAATAGTTAAAGGTTTTGCAGGCTGCTCCAAACCCGATACGGTCAGGGAGTAACGAGCCGGCAGGCTCAGCACCATCACAAGTACCGTCAGGAGGTAGTCCTCCGGATGGCGGGAATCATGGTGGTCAAGGTGAGCATTTTGATGGTTATGAGAGACCAAGGGAAACCTCTAGTGGAAACACTGGGGGCAGCAGGGGTGGTAACCTACCTCCTGGTAGTGGATTCTTTGGAGTTGGTAGAGGGGATTCGGGTGATTCCGACCATGACGATCGCTCTGATGATGATGCCGATTCCCTACCTGATGTCATACCCTTTTTGGGACCCTGTCGTGCTGGGTGGAATGAGGAGTAGAAGGACCGATATGATCATCGGGCAGATGTACTACGAGAACGGTTGTAAAACCAATCTCGTTCCTCGTCACAGTCAAGAGCTAGGAAGCTAGAGAAGCTAAGCGGCACTCCCACCTTTAAGGGAGTGATTGCGGATCTGGCTAGTTTTCTGACCTTGATCAAGGTCAAGTTTGAGTACTTTTCTGATTGCCGTCTAACGGATATGGATAAGATCAACTTGGTCATACCTTTTCTCGCAGACCAAGCCCGCAACTGGTACCTAGGGATACACGCTCACATCAACCGTGAAGTGGCGAAGTGAGCAGGTATGCCATTTATCAAGAATGGTTCGCTCCGGACATGGAAGGGTTTCCGTGAACAGTTGGAGCAAAGTCACGGAGATGACAACGTGAATCGGGATGAGAATCTTCTCGCGTAGAATACCTTGGTGATGACCCCCCACCAAAGCAGTCCCTACCTGGACAAGGTTATCGATCTGATGTACAATCTGCACTACACAGACCACCAGCAGGTTAAGGATAAGGTAAGTGCTGGGATAACGTCGGAGCTTCGGAAATATTGGGTATGGAAAACGCCCCACCCCAAAGACCTCAACGATTACCTAGATTTGCTTAAGTAAGTTGGTTACAATCTCAAGCATGATAAGCGGTTTGGACATCTTAATGATGGAAAATCCTCGAAGCCAAGAGAGAAGTGAGAGAAGAAAACTTCTAAGCCTTCGGGAAGATTTAAGAAGAAAGAGAAAGGTGCGGGTTAGAAGGACAACAAGACGCGGAAGACTGTAACTGCTGGCGCCGGAAAGCAGGCAGGGACGTCTGAGTATGTAATTGCTCATCGAGACATCCCTCAGAACCTGACTGATAAATGACGCAATAACAAGCAATACACTAAGTGTGGCAGAGAAGGACACTTCTCGAGACAGTGTTCGGTGACCTCCCCTGTCGTACATGCTGTGAGGAATACCGCAGGAGTGAAACAGTCACGACCAAAGGCGGAAGCCTCTACTAGTGGCAATAAGCGACTGAAGCGCATCGAAGCGTCTTGGCCACCGCCATCTGGCCCCAAGCTTTTGGAAGCCCCTATACCCTCACCTACCATCATGGAGGTTGACACGGATGATGAACTAGGTAAGAACCTAACCCTATGAAGGAATGACTTCGGCTAATTTTCCAGATCAATGAAGGTCTTGTGGAAAATAAAAGATCGCTCAAGGAGAACCAAATTAAGGTAAGAACCTATCAGCGATGACTAGCTCTTCAATGCTAACGAAGTCTTTGACATAGGAATGTCAGAAGACTACCTCGTTAGGTAAATGTTTCGGTCGCGCGAGGTGTTTGGTTTTTTCTTTTGATTCTTGGGATACAGTTATTTCTTATGGATAGTTATGATAATTCATGGTGGACATTTTCGGGGAAATTACTCTCAGGTTTTTCTTTGATTCAGTGTTCTACTCCCAGGGGTCACCCTGGAAAATGGGAACCACGCGACATTCGGATGGGGCACAAAGATGCCCTGTTTGGTACCGGTTGACTGGACGTCTCCGGAGAGTAAATGCGATTTTCTTGTCTTATATGGGTCGTTTGTCTTGTACTTTGGAATTGGTCTTCGGTTATTAGTCTTGAATAAAAGTTATCTTTCAAGCTTATCTGAGGGTTTAGTACCCGAAATCATGATGGCGTGATAGTAAACAGTACTCCAATTCCTCTTAATTGATTAAATTATTCTTGAAAATGGTTACCGACCCGTTGTGGCCGCTCTTGTGTTGAAAGGCAAGAGACTAGCAAGAATGAGTACCAAAAGACAAAGTAAGAAGGTGCGGCACTCAGGCCCACCCAAGCATAGCAAGTCTATTCACTTACGAGTGACATTAGATTGGCGTATAAGGTGAGGCAAGTAAGTGCTAAAGCACTATTGTTGTTAGATAGTTGAGCTACTGGCCCAGTACTAAGTAGTAAATACATTAAAAGTACCCAAGCTCCTTGTGTACGGAGAAGAATTCATACTCCAATACACGATGCCAGTAGCAACTGCATACCAGGATCCAGTCTTCATTATACCAAGTCGTTGGATCCGAAGATAGGCGATCCCGTGAATCATATGCGCTTTAAGGTAGCAGATATGGCTGACACTCGTGTCGATGGCTATTTACCTATGTCGTGGTTAAAGGACCACAACCCTGACATCGATTGCAAAGTAGGATTACTGACCCGGCACCCAGATTCTCGCAAGGCAAACCGCCGGACAAAGCAGAGGCAGTTAGTATATATGTCCGATGAGGAGCTATTGGCAGAGGATCCCAAAAATATATATATTTTTAGGGACCATACAATTTGCCAATGAGAAGGGTGAAGATGTCACTATCCAACTCCTACCCAAGTATAAGGATTATGGGGACATCTTTAGTCAAGAACGAATAGACGCTCTGCAGGTGCATTCTAAGTACGATCATAAGATTGACTTAATACCGCAGACAGAGCCTCCATTCGGGCCTATCTATCCGCTATTGGAGAAGGAACTCAAGGGGCTCCGCGAGTTTCTCAATGAAATATTAAGAACCGGGAAGATAGAAAGATCTACTTCTGCATCAGCAGCCCCTGTATTATTTGTCCCAAAGCCTGATGGCTCATTGAGATTGGTGATAGATTACCAAGGGCTAAATAAGATTACGGTGAAGAACAAGTATCCTTTCCTGTTAATAAATGAGTTGAGAGAAAGGCTTGCAAAAGCCACAGTATATACCCTAATGGACCTCAAGAATGGATATTGAGGGGTCCGTATGGATGAAAAGAATGTAGAGCTTACTGCTTTTCGTTGTCCGTACAGGTTGTACCATTTTAAGGTAATGTTTTTTTGGACTATGCAATGCTCCAGCAACCTTTCAGAGTTTGATAAATGATGTGCTCCGGGATATGCTGGATGAAGGTGTCGTCGCTTATATGGATGATATCCTGATTTATTTAGAGACAATTGAGGAACACGTCACTCTAGTAGGAAGGGTAATGGAAAGGCTAAGAGAAGCCCGACTATGTGCAAATATAAAAAAGTTGTTCTTCCATAGGCGTGAGATTGGGTTCTTGGATTACCGGATATCCGAGAAGGGGATATCAATGACAACAGAAAAGGTGGATTCCATACTACAATTGAAGCCACCAACTAATGTCATCGGAGTCCAAAGTTTTATGGGCTTCGTCAACTTCTATAGAAGGTTTATAGAGGGTTTTAGTAAGATAGCGAAATCTCTGACAGACCTCACTAAGATGGATGTCCGATTTGATTGGACTCCTGCATGTGATAAAGCCTTCTGGTAGTTAAAGGAAGCATTCACTTCAGGGCCAATCCTAGCGCACTTTGATCCTGTCCGATCTACAAGGTTGGAGACGGATGCGAGTGACTTTGTATTAGGTGCCGTACTGTCTCAATTCTGTGAAGATGAGAAGTAGCACCCGGTGAGCTTTCATAGTCGGAAGGTCCACCCAGCTGAGATCAATTATGAGGTCCATGACAAGGAAATGACAGCCATAGTAGCGGCTTTCAAAGAATGGGATCATTTGCTTAGGTTGGTAGAGGGTGAGATTGCGATCTACACGGATCACAAGAATCTGGAGTACTTTAATAGTACTAAGATCCTCAACCGCCGGCAACATCACTGGGCAGAATTCCTGCAGGAATTCAATTTCAGGATATATTACTGTGAAGGAAGACTAAATACGAAGGCCGATGCACTGTCTAGACGTAGGGACTACCACTCTGAAGGAGGGAGTAATTGTCTGTCGGAGACGCCAAAGCTGTTTTTTCGCCCCGGACAATGGGTTGTGGGCTGAGAGCGAGACCTCTTGCGTCCTCACTCATTGGCTGTATGTCAGGGGTACTGGCTGCAGTCAGCATTCTTGGATGCATTACAAGCTGCTGCGAAAAAGGATCCCGCTTATATGAGGGATATGAAGGCTGTATTGGTGGGAGACGAAGGGGTCGACCGCAATCTGACAATAGAAAGAGATACCCTCCTATATAAGAATCTTACTGTAGAGAGAGATCATCTCCTATATAAGAATAGGTGGTACATTCCTAACTCTCTGAATCTGAAGGATCAGATCATGGAACCTGAGCACGACTCCCGTATCGCGGGACACTTTGGGACATACAAGACGGTAGGCAGGGTTAGGGCAAACTTCATTTGGCCTAAGATGGATGAGAGCATTGCGGACTATGTTTGTACATGTGATGCCTGTCAACGGAACAAATCCATTAAGTATAAGAAGTTTGGTTTGTTGGAAGCTGTTGGTGTACCCTTGAGACTGTGGACGGACATCTCAATGGACTTCATAGTAGCACTACCAGAATCAGAGGGGTATACCAAACTTTGGCTAATCGCAAATAGATTCTCAAAGATGGTACACTTTATACCCCTGGCCACAGAAATCCCAATAAAGGATATGGCCGTGATATTCCTAAAGGAAGTTTGGTGGCTCCATGGGCTCCCTGAATCTATTATCTCCGCCTGAGATAGCCGATTCACATCCAAGTTTTGGATGAGCCTGATGCAACAGTTGCAACTGAAACTATGATTATCGACCGCTTTCCACCCTGAGACTGATAGGCAGACTGAGCGGGTGAACCCGACCTTGAAACAATACTTAAGAAATTATTGTTCATATCAGCAGGATCATTGGGCATCACTATTACCTTTAGCAGAGTATGCATACAATACATCTACCTTTGAGTCTACTAAGTTATCTCCGTTTGAGATCAACTATGGCTTTAACCCAAGGACCAATTGGTCTGGAACAGTCTCGGAGCAGCACGGTGTTCATCCCAGTAGCGAGCTATTGATGAAGAACTGGGAAGGTATCTGGCATGAAGTCCGAGATACACTCAAGCGAGCTCAAGAGAGACAACGGAAATGGCATGATCAGAAAAGGTTACCATCTCCGGAATATGTTACAGTGGAAGATATGACCAATGGCAGGGCAAAGAAAGCTTATCGCATAATGCTAAATCGAAAAACCATCCACACTAAGCGACCTATGGAGAAGCTGGACCACCGTATGTTTGGGCCCTTCGTGGTCAAGCGTAAGGTTGGTAATCAAGCTTATGAACACCAATTGCCTGCCCACTAGTCAATCCACCCTGTATTCAATGTCGGACTCCTAGAACACTCCCGTGAGGACTCAAGTGGTAGACGGACTAACGAAGTCCCAGTCCCCAAGGTAGTAGATGATGAGCTCAGCTATGTTATCAAGGCAGCAGTAGACAGTCGATGGTACGGTAACATCAAAGCGAAGTTTCCTAATCGCTTTGTATAGTACCTAGTTCCATGGGAAGGCTATGGTGCAGAGGAGAACTCTTGGGAGTCCTATGAGATGCTAGAGGGCACTGGCTTACAAGCCATGAAGGATTTCCACCATCGGTATCCCCACAAACCCAGAGACCATAGGGTTGAGGGCGAACCGAATTGGGGAAATAAGAGGCGACGTTAGTGGACCGGGTCGGTCCTCAGAGAAGAGGGGAGTGATGCAATGACCCTATGTTATTGAGCTATGGCAACCTAAGTCTGCACCCATACATAGGACCAAGAGGTTATATGACAGACTAGGTGGGCATGCAAGAGCGTGTCCAGGGGATATCCGATGGTCCTGGTATTCCCAAAGAACAGAAGGTACATAAGGAATAGGTATACCTAAGTAACGGAAGTTACATGACCATGACCGTTTCGGCCTAAGGATAGGTCGGAAGGCCGAGTGAGTTCACCCTGACTCAGGAGGTCACGTTACCCTGCTATGGAGACCAGTTTGGTATCACCATGGACATACTTACCCTACCTTTGGGACACTATTACCCTACCTTCCATCGGAAATGTTGTCGGAGAGGTTCCATGAAATGTTAGGATTGTTTGTTATGCAATGACAATCAATGGACACTTGCTTGCACACTGATCGGAAGACTACGGGAGGAGTTAGAGTGCTCCGAACATGCTGTAACTTGGCAGAATTATTCCTAACAGGTACCTGCGGCCCCAGGGTTCGCCCCGGGCGTCATGGGCCAAAATGGGTGGAGTTGCCATCTTACTAGTTAAATGGACTCATTGAAGACATGTCCATAACACTGTATACATTGCTGCCGTCCGTCCGACCAGTGGCTGTTGGCAGGGTATATAAGGGGGCCAAGGTGAGAAGGTCAGGTACCTTCTCCAAAAGGAACGGAGTAAAACGGACCAAAACTGATGGAGTTAGCGTGAGCTATCTGGAAGGGTCCTCGGAGTAGTCCCAGGTAGTGCTGGAGACCTCTGGGAAGGTTTTACGCCAATCAAGCCTACACGTACCCCTTTGCCGTAGGCTCTTTATGGGTTGTTGGAGGACCCTAATAGCATGATACTTATTACGCAGAGTAGTGTGCCAGGGGTAAGGGACCATGGCTAGTGCCCACGCGTCCCGCCACCAACACAGCTCTATGTGGGAGCGTCGTAGACCCCGTAAGTTCACAATCAAGGCAGATAGAACTTACCCAGAAGACACCTGATGTCTACGAATACTTGCATAGATCATTGCACATGGGAAGAGAGTCATTTAGTTAGCTTTCCTTGGTGACATGACAGTTAGCCACTGGCGAGACACCAATGCACAGAAGTTTTCACTCCGGCAGGTGTATTGGTAAATACCTCGCAGGAACTGATGTGCATATAGGAGATTTCTGCTAGAGTGCGCTGACACCTTAGGCCCTTCGGGGATGCGGTAATGGTGCCGGTAACCCTTACGGAGAAGGGCATGCTCATGTTGGTCGCGGCGACCTGATGGGGAAGTTTTTGGTATAAATCTGACTACTTGAAGCTTATACGAGAACTCTCCTGTCCCGACACAATCAACATCCTCTCGAGAGACTTTAATTGAGATAAGCCAGAGCTTAACGATATTAAGTTTTACCGTTTACTTTTATTCTTTACACTTTACCAGAGTTGTGTTTGAGAGATTTGAAGTTTAGTGCGGTCGCATCCTTAGGAACCATCTACCTGAGGGGGCCCCCGTTACACCTGTCCCTTCTGGAACACAACTCCTGAGAACTGCGGGGAGGCCCTCCTGGTATGAGTTGTGCTACTAGAGTGAAGAAAATTTTGGTGGCCGTGACAGGCACATACTAGTATTACATCTAGCATTACAGCCAACATTATCATAGTTTTGGTGAGAAAATTAATCTAGAGCCCAGCCTTCTGGAACCATACTAGAAAATTTATAATTATAAATAACTTTACAGCTCCAAATAACTAAATACCATGACTACTAGATAAATATAATTTTAGAGTACAATATAACATTATAGTATAAAGTAACTAGACAGCTAACTGTAGCCTTGTAATTTTATATTCCTTTGCAGCTTGATAGGACTCTTGGTAAGTTTATATGTAAAGAATAGTATACAAACTATTTTAACTTATAAAAAGAAAACCTTAAAGCCTATAATTCTTGATATTAGAAAACATATAAGCTTGAAAAATACAGGTAAACTAGAACATTTTATACAGCAGACTTATAAAGTAAGATAGAGCCACAAAAAAAAGATTTGAGCCACAAAATGTTGTGTTGAGCCACTAAAAAGTTGTGTTGAGCCACAAGTCATGTTGAGCTGGCAAGTCATGTAGCGAGCGAGTGAGCAACCAGGGGTTGTGACGCTTAGTCACATCCTTGGCACAAGTATACCAGTACTCCTGACTACTCTAAACTTGAACCCGACTGTTTTCGATTGCTAGTAATCTTCCCTAGGGTAAACCGCCCTTGCTATGTTTTGGTGCGGAGGTTTGGGCTTGATTTTCGGGGCCCCTGTTGGGCAGAGGGGGTATGTTGTGGCGGTGGCTGTGGGTGGGTGGATGCGAAGCGGGGGGATGGGGGTAATAAGTGCAAGGGCGGGGAGTCTTTGACACTAGCACTAGCCCCCGGCGCAGCATTTCCTCTCCTCCATTCCCAGTTCTTCCCTCTCCGTAAGGAGGGTTACGAGGGCATTTGGGCTTTATGGTCCATATATATACTGTTTTCTCCTTTGTTTCCCTCTACAATTGTGTTCACACGAGGGTAGCGGGAGTCGACGTCAGACACTCATTGTTTTTCCAATTTTACATAGATGATTCATATGGGCAGGGTTTTTAATTCGGGGGGGCAGGGGTTATTGGTAGCGAGTGCACTGTCACCTGTAGAGAGAGCCACGTTGGGTACGTAGATGGGCCTATGTCGTGTATGGCATGTAGTCTTCTATCGCGAGGTGGGTTACCAGTAGTAATGATCATTTGGCATCACTCAGATCTTTTCACGTTTTGATACTATGTGAGATAGCCCAGCCTTGTGATACCCTCAAAGCTTCCCCCCATCAAAAAAAATCCCAGTCTAGTCCATTCACTCATCCCTATTTCCAACGAGCCAAGGCCCATAAAAATCAAGTCAACATGGTGCCTTACCCTTCTCAACCCCTCACGGCGTGGCAAGAGCCCACCCCAACGTTGTCTTTCCTCCGGTCTCCCCTCCAACTAATTCCTTGTACAAATCCGCTTCACTCTTGCCAACATGCCTCTCCCCGACGGCCTTAACTGACACCCTAACCACCTCCTTCAACTGCGCAACCGCCATCAACACCTTGAGCAATTCCACAAGCCCCCCACTAACGCCATTCGGCACCTGTACCAGCCCCTCCCTCTTGAGCAAACTCACATACCCAACACCAGGATACCCCAAGCGAGAAAACTGCAGCGCCAACCCCGCCGTGCAAACACCAACAACCTGTACCCGCCGCGTGATCCTCGGATCGCCGTTCGCCAATCCATGCAAGCGGAAGAGCATGTCGCGCATGGCTTTAGCAAGTTTGAACGCATCGCCGAGCCACTTCGTTGACGTCATGCCGCCAGTGAAGGTTCGCGCGACTTCCATCGCACCGTACTCGTGGTAGTCGTCCTCTGACGTGCGGATTATAGCGTCGAGGCGCGTACCAAGTTTCATTCTTGTTGAGGGCTCTCGTCGGTGGCGATTCTTGCGTAGGCAGGTGGCGCGGCAAGAGGACTCTTTGCGCTCTACTGTCATACCTGGAAGGCTGAGGAGGGAGTCGTCGAGGAGCGAGGACCAGATGTAGGAGGTATACCAGTCTTCTAGGTGTGATGCGCGAAGCGGCTCACCCGGGGCTTCGAGGAGCATCAGGCTAGTGGGGACAGGATTGGGTGTCAGTCATGGCTTCTGGGTAGTTGGGAAACAAAGTGTGCGCCAGAGCAAACTTCTTATTCATCTGCAAACAAAAAAAGGGGACACATACAATCTGCGAGCGACCACATCGGCCCATTGTGAATTGTAATGAGTCTCATTATCATAACTAATGCCCTTAGGCAAATAACCTTGCTTGTCCAGGACATTTCGGAGCATGGTTGTAGATTTCACGGGAAGGAATCTTTTCAAGGAATCTGCTAGCGCCATATCTGGTTTTGGCAAAGGGGATACGCGAGCGATTATCTCGGTCCATTCATCCTTCGAGAACCAGCTCTCCATCGTGGGATCCGATGTATCGAGCACGAACGATTGGGCAACCGAGTGGGCAAATGCTGTGGCGTCCATCAGGATGCACGCTTTAAAGATGACATCCTCGACAGCACGACCGCTGGTAAGCAGCCACTTGCAGTTGGGAGCCATCTCGCTATAGGCATCCTGAAAGGAGACCGGTATTGAGTGGTTCTCGTGTTTAGACATAGGGGGTTTATGATCTCCATTTTCAGTGTCTATCGGTTCATCATCCTACTAAGGTCAACCCAAGCTCCCATAACAGTGTTGAATAGGGCTACTTACGTCACAATAGTCATAGTCAGTTCCATCAGCCTGCGATAGCTGCGAACCCGTCGTCTGAGTGATGGGGACCAATGTGTCTGTCATTAGGCCATTGAAAACAGCTCCAATGTGTATTGGTGATGGCATCTGCCCTCCAGCTTGTCTCGAAAGCCACTGACGGGCAATATGCCGGTCGGATCCTTTGCCCTAGGGCATTCACAGAGTCGTATCAGTCACATGAATCATCTCACATATCACAAGCCCCCAGTCCATTTCCCCTAAACAACGCGTGCGGCAACCAGAACCCCACTGACGCGGGAACAGAGGAGCAAATTGGTCGTCTGCCGTCAAGTGGGACCATCATTGCAGGCTAACAGCAGATGAGCTAATGGTCATCTGTATCACCTGCGATGGTGTCTGGATGGGGAGCTAATAGGTCCCAAGAGCCAGCGGTGACTGCAACGCGTCATCGAAGGAAAAGGGAAGCGGGAAGAGGGAGAAGAGGGAGAGGGGGGAAAGGAAGAGGGGGAGAGGGAGAAGGGGAGAGGGAGAAGGGGCGGGAGAAAAGGAAAAGGGTGAAAGGATCAAAAGCCAGACCGCCTCATCGAACCGCTTGAGCAACTCCTCCGCGCGCTCCTGCCCTAACAGCGAGAATTGCTTGTCGGTGCAATTTCTTATCGTTTTCAGAGATTTCGACCATCCGTCGACCACTTTACGCGGTGCGAGTTTGCCGTGGTTGTGATTCAAGTATTCAACGATTCCCCAGTCCCGAGGATGCTTATTAACTTTAAAGAAGTAGGAACAATTTGATTTGCTGGGCATCTGTCGGCCGGAGTATTGAACTGTGAGAGGGTGCAGAAAGTAAGCGATGTGAGACGGAGAGTGAGGGGGGGAGTACGAAGAGAGTGGCAGGGTAAGATAAGAGAGGGAAGATGAGTTGAGGGGAGAGGGTTAGCGAGGCGATTAAAATAGGGTGGGTGGTCAGGAGCGCGCATCACGTAGACCGGTTGCACCTACTTGTTACAGGCCATAAGTACCCGAAAACAAGGATTAAAGAAATATATGGCAGAATATCCGTGCGTACCTGAGCGCTCATACAAAATATCCTTGTATTATACCCCCCCTGTTTTCGGGTACTTTTGGCCTGGGACAAGTACAACGAGATTAGCACCCACAGCGAGATTCTGGCTTGGTACGAGTAACCAGCTAAGAGTGCTGAGATTGGCTAGGACATATTATGTGAGGTCAACACGGAGACCATGTGATAAGTAGAGTACCGTATACTGTATCCCTTTGTCTGTTCCCGAGTTTCACGCACATTTAGTGATTTTAGTGAGTGCTGAAAGCGCTCCTCTAATGCCTGTTTGGGAGAGATGGTTGCAACCATTATCTCCTGGACTTCTGAGATTCTTGAATTATCATCACCCTTCTTGTTGGCTAAGATGGCATATGCTTTGGGTTACTGCTGTAGTTCTCATTTGTTCTTGGTGTACCTGTGGTAACAGGTATCCTGAAGTAAGTTATGCACACCTGCAGATTTCTGGTAACCAACAACAGCATTTCTTACTAATGATGATAGTGGTGGCAAGAAATTCTTAAGGTTCATGTAGTGCGGAAGTTAGCGTTATGCTTGAAAACAGACGAAGGGATACGAGTACGACAGATAAATATATTCGTCACTTGCCATATCTAAAGGACAAATCCTAGCTAAAAGGTGCACTGAAACTTTCTTATCTGACTCACGTGACGAATATATCTATCGGCCGCACTCGTACTCGCCAAAATCAAAACTCTGTCCCCGAGGAATAGCCGCCGGTGGCAATTCAGAAATTACTCCGCTCTGGCAGCCCCAACGATGAGAGAATTGTGTTGATAGCATTGCCCATAAGTTAAATAAAATATCACTAGAAAACAGGGTCACCAGTGATGTCCAGAGGTTATGAGAAGTGAGCCCTGTGAGCCCTAATTTAAGCAGGGTGTGGTTCGGTCGGTTGTGTGTAGGTAAAGGAAGGGGGCAGACTATTGATTTTGGCGGGTAGATATGGTGCAAGCACTCCAAAACGTGCACGAGGCTGAATTTTAGGTGTTACATGGCTTTGCTCTTGAGATTGCCAAGAGGATACAACAAGGGTTCAAATCTCTAGTCAGAGGGTAATTATATTAGGGTTTTCAATGGAAATAGATGTTATATGAAGTAATAATATCAAACTTAACAGGTAACAGTTATGATAATAGGTTTTCAGCATTCACAGAATACAACAGTAAAAGCCCTTTGTGATAAACAGAATGCCCTAACTTTGAATAAGATGCAGCTTGGCAGAAATAACTTGAATATAACTATGTGTAACATATTTTTCACTTTCACACTAAAATTAGCCATTTTCAATTGATTATACAGGTCTTTAAGTGTATTTATTTTACATAAAAACACCACTACACCATTCTCCTTTACCTTCTCTATAATGTAGTAGTTTTTTGGTAGTAATTAGAGGTCTTGGTGAGTCTCTATAATCAATTAAAAATATGATAAAGTCTGGTATATGTTTTGAAGTACTTGCACTATATGACTTTCTATTATAACCAATAGAGTAAAGTTATAGCATGAAATCATATCTTCATAGTAGGTTTACATTTTCTTTAAAAGAAGCTACAAGAGCAGATTGAAACTTGAATAAAAATATTAGAGAATAGAGTTATGCGTTCAACATTTTATACTCAATTTTTAACTAAAGATTGGTATGCTGGTAAGCATTAGAGAAGAAAAATTATTTTCAAAAAATTCAACTGACAGATTGTTCAACAAAAAGAAAGATAAGTTAAAAGAAAAATCAGGGCAAACTTGAAGAAGTAGCAACTGTGTCACGAACTGTGACTAAGCAAGGCAGATTTCACATAGCTCGGATTTCCGAGTTATAGGTATGTTGGGAT
The DNA here is from genome assembly GCA_900010015.1 of Tuber aestivum. Lineage (NCBI taxonomy): Eukaryota > Fungi > Ascomycota > Pezizomycetes > Pezizales > Tuberaceae > Tuber > Tuber aestivum. The sequence continues at coordinate 151,639 of LN891031.1, read as the reverse complement.
TTCGCATGACGCATATTAGTGCGCCATAGGTTATTATATTTACCTGTTCGTGACTCACAGTTGTGAGTCACACGATATTATGATTTTCGCACATGACTCATACTTATGAGTCATGGGTTTCACTCAGGTGACGCGAGTTGCGCACCTGACTTAGTTATTATGTTTTGATTGGTTTAGGCATGTTGCGCAGCGACTCATAGGAGTTATCTGATGGATTTCATATGACTCATGGTTATGAGTCACAGGGTTCGCGTGACGCGAGGTGTGAGTCACGCCAGGTGAAGAGCGACAATATAAAGGGTCACTAGGACCCCGAGTATGAGCTCTTCACACGTTCTTCTTGTTTATTTCCTACCTCTAAGTTATTATCAATAAAACCCAACCTTTACGCTCTTTAAAATTTATCTTAAGAAACCCGAGAATTGTCTTTCCTCTCAAAACGAGAAAACTATTTCTCCTCCCACGTGAAACGACTAAGTCCTGAGTGAGGAGTAAGAAGAAGAATAAGGACATAGGCGCGAATACGATAGTAGTCATAGGACTGGACTATCGGGATCGCATAGGCCTAGGCCTGAGAGCTATCACCTCACAGAGAAGTATCGTTACCTGTCGCTAGGTCCTACCCGGTAGGATTCTTAATATTACAACGTGTCTACAACGTGACACTTAATGAATACACCACGGATCCTTTCAACAGAGATCACGAGGGAGACATAGACGTCCAAGACGACAGTCTCGGATTAGGAGGATTGGAAGAAGTGCTTAGCGAAGCAAGTCAAAACGCAGCAAGATCGACAAGTCCTATCACTCCAGAACCAATCACTCCACCCATACCAGAAGAAACTCCAGCGACACCAAGACCTGAAAGAATGTCAGGACCCGCACCACCACCTGGTCCGCCACCAGCAGGACCAGCCCTGTTCACACGAGAGGAAGTGCAACAGATGATACGAGAGGAATACCGAAGCAGAGATCAGAAGCCAAAGGTCAAAACACCACCCAGATACGATGGAGAAAGAAGCAAGCTACGAGGATTTATGGTCCAACTCCTCACATACTGTAACGACCCTGCGATATAGAGCTATGGTAACCTACGTCTAGGCCCATACATAAGACCAAGAAGTCAGATGGTAGACAAGACGGATATGCAGGCGCATATCCGAGAGATATCTAATGGTGCGGATATCTCTAAGAATAGAAGGTACTTATGGTAATTGGTGTACCTAAGTAGTGGTAGTAACGTGACTATATCCGCTCTGGCCTAAAGGTTAGGTCAGAAGGCCGGGTGAGTTTACCCTACCTAAGGAAGTCACCTTACCCTACAATGGAGACTGGTTTCGTGTCACCATAGACATACTTACCCTACCTTTGGGACACTATTACCCTCCCTTCCGTCGGAAATATTCTTGGAGGAATTCCGGGAAATGTTAGGATTGTTTGTTACGCAATGACGATCAACGGGCACTTGATTGGACTTTGATCGGCAGACTACGGAAGAAGCTACAGTGCTCCGAACAAGCTGTAACTTGGTAGAATTATTCCTAACAGGTACCTGCGGCCCCAGGGTTCGCCCCGCGCGTCATGGGCCAAAATGGGTGGAGTTGCCGTCATGCTAGTTAAATGGAATCTATGAAGACATGTCCATAACACTGTATGCGTCGTCGCCGTCCGTGCGACCGGACGCTGTTCGCAGGATATATTAGGGGGCCAAGGTGAGAAAGTCAGGTACCTTGTCCAAAAGGAACGGAGTAAAACGGACCAAAACTGACGGAGTTAGCATGAGCTATCCGGAAGGGTCCCCAGAGTAGTCCCAGGTAGTGCCGGAGACATCTGGGAAGGTTTTACACCAATCAAGCCTACACGTGCCCCTTTGCCGTAGGCTCTTTGTGGGTTGTTTGAAGACTCTAAATAGCTTGATACTTATCATGGGGAGTGGTGTGCCGGGGGTAAGGGACCATGGGTAGTGCCTATGGGTCCCGCCGCCGACACAGCTCTCCTCGGGAGCGTCGTAGACCCCCTAAGTTCGCAATCAAGATAGATAGAACTTAGCCGGAAGACAGCTGATGTCTACGAGTGCTTGCATATGTCATAGCATATGGGAAGAGAGTCAATTAGTTAGCTTTCCTAAGGGTGTCGACAGTTAGCCACTGGCGAGACCCCGATGCGCAGAGGTTTTCACTCCGGCAGGTGTATTGGTAAACACCTCGCAGGAACTGATGTGCATACAGGAGAATTCTGCTAGAGTGCGCTGACACCTCAGCCCTTCGGGATACGGTAATGGTGCGGGCACAATCCTTGCGGAGAAGGGCACACTCACGTTGGTCGGGATAACCTGATGTGGGAGTTTTTGGTATAAGTCTGACTACTTAAAGATTATACGAGAACTCTCCTACCCCGACACAATCAACATCCTCTCGAGAGACTTAACTTGAGATAAGCCTAAGCTTAATGATATTAAGTTTTACCATTTACTTTTATTCTTTACACTTTTACAAGAGCTGTGTTTGAGAGATTCGAAGTTTGGTGCGGGCACATCCTTAGGAGCCATCTACCTGAGGGAGCCCCCGTTACAGTATATCGTTAAGCGAGCCTCTCGCTTAACTCTCCTCTTGAATTTTTGTTTGGATTGAACCGACGTTAAGGAGTCATGTCTGCTTTGGCAGTCACGATAGAAGAGGAATCGTCGAGTTCCGAAAGCAGTTTTGGCATTGATGATGACCCTCTTAAAGCTGCCATTTTTAGGGCCTCTATTATCGCCGACGTAAAGGGCATCGGAGGTACAAGTGCAAAGATGCTTCTTGAAGCAGCCCTGATCGAAGTCCCTGAACATTGTCGCGATTTAGTACTTCATGATGCTGGCCTCGCTGCGTTATCCTTCACGAATGATATTCCCTTTGCTCAAGGAGTGGCGGAGGGGTACGATCATCAAGAGGCAGAAAATGAGACCCGTGGACCTCCTACGATTTCTGTCGCGGAATTTTCTCGCGATTACGTCGAACCCTATATCCTACGAGAAGTGACCCGTGAAGTCACCAGCGCACGGAAGGATCTGCTGCAATAGAATAAGGGGCAACAAAAGAAGTTTAGGAAGAAGATCATTGGGTCGTCTGTGGCTTGGATGAAAAGGCAGCAGGAAGCCTTTGTCGCGATGCTGAACAATCAGGTTGCGATGAAGATACGGATGGATGCGCTAGAAAAGGTATGGAATGAAGCGTATCACATCGATGAGGGTAATGATGTGCTAATGATTGAGGCTGCACCGGCATTACCGCTGGTCACCGATAAACCGGACAACTTCTCGCAGCAGCTGACGATGTATGCTAGTGACGATCGATACAAACCAGAATTAAGTCCACTAGGGATGCGGATTCTGGAAAGTTTAAAAATGGGAGAATCAGAGGCAGCTCAGTCCTTTGCCTGCGTTACAACTCGTTCGCTCTCTACGTCAGTAGCTCGAAGTCATTCAGTTGGTCCCATCGGGGGTATACGACGACATGCGTCACCGAGACCCCCTCGATCAAGCACAACGAGACCATTAAGGTCCCCATCTCCATCAATTACTGTGACCCCAGTCCAGCCTCCAGTATCACAGACACTCCTCCCTCCTCCGACAGCGATCGGATCAGTTCCGACCCCGTCCCCTACTCCTGTTTCCGTCCCATGGCCAGCCATACGAGCAGGGTCCCCCGGCTTAGCCGAAAAGGTCGAAAGGACATTAAAAATGTAGGAAAATCCTAAACGAGGGAATCCACGTCCCATCACAGCCTCTCCAGGCACTCCTGTCCTGGTCACGGCTACCCCTAGCCAAACCAACCGGCCACCGATACAAGTGCCAATGGCACCGGTTAAACCTTCGGGTGATGCTGGTTTCTCTGGATTTGGACCACCGCCACCTACACGAGGACCCTACTGTACCCCCACCTGTCGTGGATGGGGAGCAAGACATGACAGATTTTGTTACCCACCACCAGTTGAGGTACCAGAAAGCCCTCCGGCGGCAAGCAGACAAGATAAGGGAAAGGGAAAGGAAACAGGAAGGAAGGGACCCCTATGTGGGTATTGTCTACAACGAGGTCATGAGGGACCTCCAGAACACCCAGAGACCTGCCCCGCTTTGGCGGAATGGTTAAAGGTGTCGCAGGCTGCGCCAAACCCGATACTGTCGGGGAGTAACCAGCCAGCAGGCTCAGCGCCGGCACAAGCACCGTCAGGAGGGGGTCCTCCTGATGACGGAAATCGTGGTAGTCAAGACGAGCAATTTGATAGTTATGAGTGACCTAGGGAAACCTTCGATGGCAACGCCGGAGGCAGTGGGGGTGGTAACCTACCTCCTGGTGGTGGATTCTTTGGAGCTGGCACAGGAGATCCGGGTAATTCCGATCCTGATGACAGTTCTGATGATGATGCCGACTCCCTACCTGATATCACACCCTATTTGGGACCACGTCGCAATGGCTGGAGCGATGAGAAGAAACACTGATATGACCGTCGGGCAGATGCACTACGAGAACGGTTGCAAAACCAATCTCGTTCCTCGTCTTCATCAAGTCGCAGGAAGCCGGAGAAGCTAAGCGGCATTCCTACATTTAAGGGAGTGATTGCGGACCTGGCTAGTTTTCTGACTCTGGTCGAGGTCAAGTTTGAATACTTTTCCAATTGCCATCTGACGGACATAGATAAGATCAACTTAGTCATACCTCTTCTCGAAAAGGAAGCTCACAACTGGTACCTCGGGATACACGCTCACATCAACCGTGAGGCTGCGAAACGAGCGGGAATGCCGTTCAATAAGAACGGGCCCCTCCGGACATGAAAGGGTTTCCGTGAACGGTTGGAGCAGAGTCACGGAGGTGACAATGTGAATCAGGATAAGAATCTTCTCGTGTGGAATAACTTAGTGATGACCCCCAACCAGAGCAGTCCTTACCTGGATAAGATTATCGATCTGATGTACAAGCTGAATTACACCGACCATCAACAGGTTAAGGATGTTAGGGGGTAGGTAACTCTAAAGTCAAGCGAGTATACACTAGGCCCTGTAATCTTTTGTCTCGGAGATAGTCAAGAAGGCTCGTAAAGATAGAAGTAAAGTAGAACGAATATATTGATAAGATCTCTTCTCCGGTCGCTGATGATAGACTTAAAGCTAGGGAGGCACCTCGATATTTATATTCTGCGTCTGGGTGGTCGCGGCCTACATCCAATCCTTTACTGACTATGTACCTGCCATACTAACGCTTCAGTGTCCGTGGAGTGCGAACTCCGTTTGACCCTGAAAACTAACTTCCCCGCTCTCTTCCTGAGTGGAGTGATCAGCTCCGTCAAAGGACTTATCAATGACTCTTCTATGTGCATAGCTTAGAGTGCATGACGAAGATAACTAACTCGACCAGTGAGTTGTTATTAACCAATCGTAACTAGGTCTTCCGGATGACTCTAGCTTATGTGAGCTGAAGGGACATGCATATTACTTCTTGTAATTGCATATAGACTTGCAGAGGTCGTAGCTCAATAACTAACCAACCAATCTGAACCAACTAAGTCTTATCTTGTAGGGCGGAGCTCCTTCTATGTTATCCAGCGAAAGCCCCTCGGTCGCATGCCTCGTACCTCCGCGGAGCGGGCTGCATAGATGCCTTGTTATATTGTGCGCTAATATCTTAGCGCTACGAATACTGTGGCGGTGCCCGGAGTTGAACACGTGACCTTATGCATTTAGTCACGTGCCGCACTGATTACGCTTCTATGTATAACATTAGCTCCCTCCTCTTCAAGACTTGTCCTCGAGTCTTTCTATGTTCTAAGGTAATCTATATATGGTACATTTCTATAGTTATAAAGAAAATTCCGTTTAGGACTCTATCCAGGTAGGGTGAAAAACCTATGCGCATTTACTTGTCCACGCGTAGGAAAACCTTTCCTGATAATCCTATCTCAGCCGTGGCATTTCGGGGTTGTCTCTATGGAACTCCTCCACTAAGTCGGTAGCATGTTCAAGATGCTCCGGTGGCTCCCAGGTATTTTCATCCTCTGAACACCCTTTCCATTTAACAAAATATTTGAGTTCTCGGATGCGTTTGTTGCGTCCAGAGACTCTTTTCGTGTAGGTGAGAATTTCGCTTTTAATGATTTTCTCGACCTCCCATTCCAGATCACCGTCGATCTCCTCTGCGTCCTGTGGCCTCTGTTCCCTATCTGGTCGAACCGATGTTCGGTAGGGTTCGAGGAGCGACACATGAAATACAGGGTGTATTTTCTACCATTCGGAAATTTCCAATTTAAAAGCTCGGTCACCTCGTTTCTCGAGTATTCGGAAGGGTCCGTAAATCTTTGGGCTCAACTTTTTGGACGGTCGTTTAGTTCGAATATTTTTCGCATTGAGCATTACTCGGTCTCCAACCTTATAATCCGGTTGTTGTTTGACCTTAGGGTCGCAGTATTTGCTCATTGCTTCTCGGGTGAGTTGTAGGGTGTCTCGGGCTTGCTGATGTATTTCCTTCATCCAGTGGGCATAGGTTGTTGCTCCTGGATTCGGTACTTCTCTTTCTTTCATCCATTCCGTTTGTGGATGATAACCGTAGTTGGCGTAGAATGGGGTCAAACCGTGCGCTTGAGTTACCGAGTTGTTGTAAGCATGCTCAGCTAATGGTAGTAGAGAACACCAATCATCTTGATCATAGTTGACGAAACTTCGAAGGTAACCTTCCAGCACTGGGTTGGTTCTTTCGGTTTGTCCGTCGGTTTCAGGATGGTAGGCAGTTGACATCCTCCGTTTGATGTCTAGTGATGCGCACAGTGATTCCCAGAATTCTCCTGCAAACTTGGCATCCATGTCTGAAACGATTTCAGTGGGCAACCCATGAAGCTTCCAAACTTCTCGTAGGAATGCGGTTGCCACGTCCTTAGCACTAGCGCTGGTTGGTAATGGTATAAAGTGGGCCATTTTGGTGAATCGGTCGACTACAACCATAATCTCGGTATTGTCGTTCGATGGAGGAAGTTGTGTGATGAAATCCGTGGAAATCGAGCTCCAGGCTGCAAAAGGTATTTGTAACGGTTGTAAGAAACTGTACTTGGCATGTCTTGGGGCTTTACTATGTTGGCATTCGTCACATGAGCGAACATAGTTGTTGACCCAGTCACTTAATCCTTTCCAGTGAAAATCTCGCGTAATGATTTCCAAAGTCTTTTCTTGTCCGAAATGTCCAGCTACTTTAGAGTCGTGACAGCTTTTCGCGATCAAGGTTTGTAGTTCCTCTGAGGCTGGTACGTACAGCCTATTTTTGAAATAGATAAGCCCATCCTTGGTTGACCAGTGCTTAGGCCATTGTGCGTTATCGTTTTTTAATCTTTCCAATTCCTTCTTTCTGGATTCCCAATCCTCGTCTTCCTCTCCTGCCTTTTTTACCGATGCTGTGAACTCTTCATGGAACTTCTTGGGGTTTGCATTTAGCACTACCCTAGTTGCCATGACCACTGATTCTTTATGCAGTTGGTCGTGAGTTTCTTCGTCGGTCAAATCAAAGTGTTGGTTGAGGTTTGAGTCCTCGTTTAGGAAGTTGATACGAGGTGGGGTCTCGGTTAATCCAGTTCCTGTGCTCCCAAATCCCTGTTCTCCTCTCTCCGTGTCATCTAACTCCATTTCTTCTTGGAGTTCACCAGTATGAATCTTTTCTAAGATTAACTGGGCAATCTTCGTGCCAGCTTGTGCTTTGCAGTCTTCCCTATGCATATTGTACAGCAGTGCCTTGACTTCTCCACGGTAATCCGCATCGATGACCCCGGCGCGGGTGTCAATTCCGTATTTGGTAGCTAAACCACTTTTTGGTGCGATGTAACCGTACATTCCTTTTGGTACTGCTATTGCTATTCCGGTTTCGAGTAAGGCTTGTCCTTTTCCAGGTACGATAGTATCTTTTAATGCATACAAATCGTAGCCGGCTGCTTCTCTGGTTCCTTTGGTCGGTAACTTTGCCTCAGGGCAGAGTCGCATTGCGCGAAATAGGTTTTGTGTAGGGTTGACTGTTACTTTCTCGTCGTTCTCCGATCCTAGAACTATAGAAATTCGGATGACGGCGAAGTGCGCTAGTTTCAGAATCGACTTTTCAGTTCGTTCAGCTCCTCCCTCAGGGCAGTACTCCGGCCGCCTACTCAGCGCATCTGGTTTGCCGCTGCTCGTTCCTGGTCGATAAACAATTTTGAAGTTAAAATCGGTTAACTTCTGTGCCCAGCGAATTTGTCGGGCACTCCAGGCTTTCGTGATAAGGAAGTACTGCAGATTCTGGTGATCCGTATACAGGGTAATTGCGTTCAGCGGGATTTAACTTTCGGGAGTGGTACGCCATTGGGTGTAGTCGTTTTTCCATGAATTGGGAGAGTACGCAGCCCAAAGCAAAATCGCTAGCGTCAGTTTCCACAACCGTATCCCGTTCGGGTTTGAAATGGCATAAAATGGGTGCAGTAACGAACTTCTGCTTCAGAAGTTCAAAGGATTCGTTTGCTTCGTCAGTCCACAGGAAACCACTCAGGTTTACCTTCAATAATTCGGTAATGGGTTTGCAAATAGCCGAGAAATTCTTTATGAATCGTCGGTAGAAGTTTGCGAAACCCATAAAAATTTGTATGTCCCTTACGGACTTTGGCGGCACCTATTTCTTTATGGCATCCACCTTTCGCTCACTCATCGACACTCCTGTCGTTGAGATAATGTAACTCAAAAATTCCAACTCTTTTACATGGAAGACCAATTTTTTTAGCGAGATGGCTAACTTATACCGTCGTAGTTGTCTCAGGACTTTCCGTACGAGTTCGATGTGGTCCTTCTCGTTTTTTGAATAGATTAGTATGTCGTCAATGTAACATACAACTCCTTGATCCAAAAATTCTTTTAACACCACGTTCATCATGCTCTGAAATGTTGCCGGTGCATTAATCAGTCCAAAAGGCATGACCTCGTACTGTTTTAAACCGTACTTTGTTCCAAAAGCGGTTTTGTCCCCATGTCCTTTTGCTATGCGTACTAAGTTATAGCCTTTAGCTAAATCGATTCGTGACATAATGTCACATCCTTCCACTCTGTCCTGTAGCTCTGACATTAGAGGTAACGGACATTTATTCGCGATTGTAAGCTCGTTTAGCTTACGATAATCCACACATAGTCGTAGACTACCACCAGGTTTTGGAGCGAAAAGAACTGGCGCTCTGTACGGAGATTTGCTAGGAATTATTTTTCCTTGCTTAGTCATCTCGTCCAGGTATTCGCGTAGAACTTTGAGTTCTTTTGCCAACATACGATATATCGGTCCCTATGGTGGCTTAGCTCCTTCAACCAGCTCAATCTTGTGGTCAAACTCGCTATGATCCGGTAATCGGTCAGAGGCTTGTGTGGAAAACACGTCTTTATAATCCTGGTAGCACTTAGGCAATCTTTTCCAAGCTACTTCCCAGGGTTCGTCGGGGTACTCGAATGGTGCTATCATGCCTTTGGCATGCATTCGTCCGACGAATATAGCCTTTTCGTGAAGTAGTAGGGACTCATCCCATTCTACTTCAATAGGGTCTTGCGCGGGTCCGGTATGGTCCACGCATTTTTTGTCCGTAAATATCCAAGATTTTGCGTTGCCGATATTGGTAATCGGATGTTGGTTATGCCACCAACCGAAAGGTATAATCATATCCTGAGCGACTGTGTTAACCACGTCGCAGGATACAAGTGACGAGTGTTGGTTGGTTCCTATTTCCAATCGTATAGGATGGGTATAAAGCCATCCATTTTCCTTAGAGGGTTTGCCATCAAATCCCTCGATCTGGAGAGGCTTCTTCCATCTTTCAGTGGGTATACCTAATTGCTGTACTAAAGTTTTGCTAATAACGAAGATATTGGAGCCTGAGTCTAATAATACGTGAATCGGTACTCGATCTTTGTTAGAACGAAGGTATCCGGTGCCTTCAGGGCACTTGTATCGTTCCGGTTCTGGGACATTGGTTTTGGTTCGCTTGGGCCCAGCCTCGGGGCCTTGGTTGGTTGTCTGTTGTTTGCTCATGGTTGCGGGGGTGGTGATTGTTACCACGCCAGCATGGTTTCGGCTACTAAAGCCTCCTCAGACAACCTTGGGACGTTTCGCTTAATTACCCTCAATGACGATATTTAATCATACCGAACTCAGAAACCCAAACTGAGTCGAGGATCGACCTTTTAACCCAGCCTTAGGGTTTGCTTTCGGTTCCCATCATGGGGGGACCCCCTGGGGCGAGCACGCTGTCCCCAGTTTCCCTCATCCTGATGATGGACTACCCCATTGCCGTCGCCATGGGTGCCCCTTCCCGTACTTGCACCAGCCTTTCCTTGCAAGATGCCCCGTTTATGACTAATGCGTATGGAGTCTTTGGACATCGGGTTGTCTTCCCTTGCGTGGAACTGTTCTAAACTGGTAAGTCTTTCTGGGACTCTTTCTATCGGGTGTACCGCCTTGCTGAGCGCTCTATCGCCAGTTTCAACTCATATCAGGCTACGTCCAGCCAGCTTGGACTCCTGTCTGGCTGGTTCGATAGGTGTGCACTATCTGGTTGTACCCCCAATCTTCTTAACCCGTTTTCACATGCAATGCCTGTAGAGGCCTCCGAAGGGTGTGCATCCCGCTCCTTAGGCACTTTGCATCCTTCGGCACTTTCTCGGAGTGCGCGTACTGCGTCATTCTTGCATGATGCCTTCCAAAGAGCACCATACTAGGTCGGGGAGAGGTGTACTGTCAAACAAGAATGCGTATTTCTTCGTCTTGCTGACCATCCTATGTAGGGTGCGCTTCCCTTGTACAGATGCTCCACCGTTGCCCTGGACTTCGTTTCTATACCCTTGCTTAATCCGAAGTTGTTTCCCAAATCCGAGATGCTGGGTTGGCTCGAGTTTGGCCCACCTTTCCACCCACAGGTTTTGGGCGGACTTCAACTCGTCGGGTTCTCGGGACTGAAATCCTGCGCCCAGTAGTCAAATTTACCGCGGCGCCCTTTCGACACTCACTCCACTTATGATTAGTGAGTCCACAGCGCGTGCAGCCATCATTCTGGCGCCGTGAGTTGATCGTTTCCTGTGAAATTCCCTCGTGGGCCGATTTCCAATCCGTATGTATTGGCTTTGTAGGTGACGAGCCTGTTTTCGTGGGTTTCCACTTTCATTTCTTGTCTCGCTTCGGTGGGGACCAAGTCTTAGCCTTTCCTTTAGGTTGGCTACTTCGGTCCTTGTCCCCAAACTTCCTTTTCGGAATTGTCATCTCGGAGCTACCGCCTTTCAAGTGAAGTTGCTCTTTGAATTCCTCGTACTTCATGCCTACAGCGCGTAGCTGTTCCATCCACGCATCATCTGAGTCGACCTCCTCATAAGACATTCTGAGTAGGATGGACTGTGGAAGTTTACTTTCCACAAGTTGTCTCCAACTCCGGCCCTTCATTTGCCCCTGGATATTCAACAACTCGAGTTGAGTAATATATGCCTCGATGTTGTTTTGGTAAGGCACTTTTGTCATTTGATTTAGTGCCTTTCGACCCTCGTTGTAAGGAGCGTAACGCTTAGTTATCTCCGTTCGGAAGTTTTCCCACAGTTGGAATTCCTCCCGTCTCTCCTGGCCCGCTAGTCCATCCATGGCATTTCGGTACCATTCCTTGAAGGGTATCACGTCCTTTCCTTTCGTCCTGCCCAGGGCACACACGATCTTGTCATGGTCCTTGTCCCAATGGTGAGGGTTCCTCCGAAAATAATCTTCACATTCGGTTAACCAGTTTTCCACTTTCTGGTAACTAAGATTTTCGAAGTAGGATAGCAGTTCGGCTGGTTTCCTACTAGCCCCAGCCACTGCTCGTGTCATTAAGGCTGCCAACTCATCAACCTCAAAGTGCACGTTTCCTGGTGCTTGGCCCGGTCCCGGAGGTCCACCGCCTCCGCCGGGAGGTCCACCGTTTGGATCCCTTTTTGGGGGCACCGGTGAGGGTGGTGGGGCGCAAGCGCTTTGGTGGTCTGCTTCAGTCTCATGGACTGTTCCGGCATAGGAAGCTCCTTCGTAGGGGCTTGGAGGTGGTAGAGGTGCAAACCCCATATTGCCCGGTTGGGGGTTGTGGCCTGTTAGGACCTTTCCGAATCGTCTTTCTAAGGCCAAGGTTACTCCATCGGCAATTAGTTCGCTCATCATTCAAGTCATATCCGCTATTTCGGTTCTGACATCGGTTTGGAAATCCTTCATTTGCCGTGACAAAGTGGCAAATTCCTTTTCCTGTCGTCTAACCGTGTCTTTAATCCCTTTTCGGTGCTCGTTGGTGTTGTTGACATACTCAGTCAACTTCTCGTTGAGGGCCGCTGTTAGGTCCTTATGGTCCTTTGCGGCTTTCTTTTGGAACAAGTCGAAGGCCTTTCTATCCGTCCTTCGTTGTTCTTGAAGCTCCTCAATCATCCCATCCAAGGTATTGTCCTGTTCCATAGCATCCATGCTACGTTCCGCACCTTCCCTTTCCAACCTCGCAGTTTTCCTGGACTGCTCCTGTTGGGCCAAGTTTGACCTGGTCATTTCCTCGGCTACCCTTAAGTGGTAGCTTTCCAGTTCCACCGCCACATCTCCTTGTAGCCCTTGGGCCGTTCATTCCATCCTGGCTAGTTCATCTCCCATGAACCTTTCACCTTTGTCCATCCTTGCTTTCATGCCAACTAGTTCATCGGCAAGGCATTTTCCCGCTTCTGTCAGTGCCGCATAGGCGACTTGCTGATCATTCTGGGTCTGCGTAATGCTTCGGTCTAACTGGGCCGTCACCCTTCCTACTAACGTCGCAAACTTTTTGAATCTTTGCTCTTCGGTGAATGGGCTTGGTGGTGGAGGTCGTACTCCAAGAAATGAGCCTAGACCAAGTGAGTCGCGTGGTAGGCTGGGTTGTCCACTTCTTGGAAAAAGTCCTCCGACTGTTCGGGGGTCCCAGCCACCCATGGATCATGGAGAGTCGGTGGTTTCCTCCATTTCGGTGTCCTTCGGCTCACCGCTCTCCGTAATTTAAGGTATGTCCGTCATATTGTTCCTCGTTTAGTTCGCGTTGGTGTAAAAGCTCAATTTCCAACGCCCAAGGAGCCAAGGATCCCTCGCATCCTCCTTCGTCGTCGCAGAGGACGGAAGTCGTACCGTGGTACGTTGTATCGCAGGTGGGTTCCCCATAAGGTTCCTAGTCAGGGTCGTTGAAGTAGTAGCGGAAGAAACCAGGTTCTGACCACTCTTCAGAGTTGGTGAACCAAGAGGGTTCGTCTTCTTCGAATAACGGGATGTCTGCTAATTTGGTTTCCCAAAGTGTTTCGAAGGAGACGTAGATAGGCGTGGATCGTGATTCGAAGGTGGTGTCTGAATGTTTTTCAAAGTCCACTAATTGAATTTGTGGTCTTACAGGAATAATTCAGAGAGCCTAGGTAACCAGAGGTTATTAATATAGTGTTAGGGGGTAGGTAACTCTAAAGTCAAGCAAGTATACACTAGGCCCTGTAATCTTCTGTCTCGGAGATAGTCAAGAAGGCTCGTGAAGATAGAAGTAAAGTAGAACGAATATATTGATAAGATCTCTTCTCCGGTCGCTGATGATAGACTTAAAGCTAGGGATTTTTTTTTCTTTTTTTGTTTAACTCATATATTCTTTGTTAAGGTACAAGAACCTGCATGGAGCGCTAGCTATGGCAAAAACAAAACCTTAATGTCAAAAGCAACAAACAGTAACGAAATATCTCCGCCAGTAATCCCCGCCTGTGAGTAATACAACCCACCGCGCCCGCCAGGGCGACTAATCACAAATGGAAAGACAAGCCTTCTTCCACGTAAAGAAAACATAAAACATGAAAAGTCAATTAAAGCAAGGAGAGATAACAGAAAGAACAGCCCCTTCAATCTGAAACAGGATTGGTGCCGGGCGAAGCCCGGCCCCCGCCCATGGCGGGGGGAAAATTGGTTCTGGTGTCGGAAATGTATCGCGCTAGGCCCCATAAGAGGTCCTTATCAGCCCATAGGGGAGCCTCGCCGCCCAAAGAGTCAACTGCCGGGATATGGAGCAGTCTCGAGGTGGCCTTAG
>LN891031.1:114000-131401 GCA_900010015.1 Tuber aestivum | reverse complement strand
TGTTCGAGGGCCTCTAGCCTTTGGATGATGCTGCCAATCCCAGAAAGGGCGGTGCAGACAAGTGGTAGGAGGATGACCTCGCCAGCAGATAAGTGCTGGAGCTGGGCATCGGTTGGGGGGGGAATCGGGGGGGCTGCCTGTCCTATCTGACGGAGAGTGCGGGCTAGTTCATCCCTTATCAGGGTGAGATTATCGGGGAGAGAGGGGGTTGGAGCCCTGGACTCGTAGGGCGAGGCACGGCTGGAGGCTCGAGAGCCAGACCTTGAAGGGCCCGGACCAGGCCCCGCCATAGTGAAGGGGGCTGTGCGGGGTAGCGAGGGGGCTGTGCACTTAGAGACTGAAGCCTAAGCGAGGAAGGAATTAGGTGTGTGGAGATGGTTGCCACGCAAAACCCTGGAGTTTTACCTGGCCGAATGCGGTAATGTTTTCAAGCGAGAGGAAAGTAGAGGGCGCGGAGCGTGGACTTAAAGCTAGGGAGGCACCTCGATATTTATATTCCGCGTCTGGGTGGTCGCGGCCTACATCCAATCCCTTACTGACTATGTACCTGCCATACTAACGCTTCAGTGTCCGTGGAGTGCGAACTCTGTTTGACCCTGAAAACTAACTTCCCCGCTCTCTTCCTGAGTGGAGTGATCAGCTCCGTCAAAGGACTTATCAATCACTCTTCCATGTGCATAGCTTAGAGTGCATGACGAAGATAACTAACTCGACCAGTGAGTTGTTATTAACCAATCGTAACTAGGTCTTCCGGATGACTGTAGCTTACGCGAGCTGAAGGGACATGCATATTACTTCTTGTAATTGCATATAGATTTGCAGAGGTCGTAGCTCAATAACTAACCGACCAATCTGAACCAACTAAGTCTTATCTTGTAGGGTGGTGCTCCTTCTATGTTATCCAGTGAAAACCCCTCGGTCGCATGCCTCGTATCTCCGCGGAGCGGGCTGCATAGATGCCTTGTCATATCGTGCGCTAATATCTTAGTGCTATGAATACTGTGGCGGGGCCCCGAGTTGAACACGTGACCTTATGCATTTAGTCACGTGCCGCACCGATTACGCTTCTATGTGTAACAAAGGATAAGGTTAGGGCTGGGATAAGTTCCAAGCTTCGAAAAGCATGGGCGCTGACGAAATCCCACCCCGAAGCCCTCAACGAGTACCTAGATTTGCTTCGGCAAGTTGGTCACGATTTAGAAGACGATAAACGTTTCCGACATCTCAATAACGAGAAGCCTTCGAAACCACGAGAGAAGAGAGAAAAGGAGACTTCTAAACCTACTGGAAGGTTTAAGAAAAGAGAGAAGGGTTCGGGTTGGAAGGATAACAAACCGCGGAAGATCGCAAAGGTTGGCGCCGGGAAGCAGGCTGGGACGTCTGAGTATGCTATTGCTCATCAAGACATCCTGCAGACCCTGACTGATAAACGACGCAACAATAAGCAATGCACTAAGTGTGGGAAGGAAGGACACTTCTGGAGACAGTGTTCGATGACATCCCCAGTTGTTTATGCCGTGAAGAATACTGCGGGAGTGAAAAGGTCACATCCAAAGGCAGAATGTTCGACAAAGGGCAATAAACGACTCAAGCATATTGAAGCGTCTTGTCCGCCGCCCTTGAGTCCCAAGCTTTTAGAAGCCCGCAAACCCTCTCCTACTATTATGGAGGTTGATACGGACCTCAGTGAAGGTAAGAACCTAATCCTGAGAAGGAAATGACATAGACTAACCTATCCAGATCAACGATGATCTTGAAGGAAGGATAGCCACTCAAAGTGGAAAGAATTAATGTAAGAACCAATCCGCGGTGACTAGCTATTCAGTTCTGACTAGTCTGTGATACAGGAGTGTCGGGAGACTACCTGGTCAGGTAGATGTTACAGTCGCGCGCGGTGTTCTGGTTTTTTCTTTTTTAGTTCTTACATTTAGTTATCTCTTATGTTATCATTCATGTTGGACATTTCTGGGGAAATTACTTGCAGGTTTTTCCTTTTGGATAAGCATTCTGCTCCGAGGGGTCGCTTCGGAAAATGGGAACCGCCCGACATTCGAATGGGGCACAAAGATGCCCTGTTTGGCACCGGTTGACTGGACGTCTCCGGAGATCAAATGTATTTTCTTGTCTTATATGGGTCATTTGTCTTGTACGATTGGAATTGGTTCAGGTCATTAGTCTTCAATAAAAGTTATCTTTCAAGTTTACCTGAGGAGGGTTTAATACCCGAAATCATGCTGGCGTGATAGTAAACAGCACTCCAATCCCTTTATTGATTAAACAATTCTTGAAAACGTTTACAGACCCGTTGTGGCCGCTCTTGTGTCGAAAGGCAAGAGACTAGCAAGAATGAGTACGATGAGACAGCAAAAGAAGGCGAGGCACTCAAGCCCACCCCGACATAGCAAATCAATTCACTTATGGGTGAAACTGGATTGGCGCATAGGGTGTAGGCAAGTGAGTGCCAAAGCGTTGTTGCTACTAGATATCGGAGCAACGGGCCACGTGCTAAGTAGTCAATGGGTCAAGAGTACCCAAGCTCCGTGTGTAAAGAAAAGAATCCATACTCCGATTAAGGACGCAAGCGGAAATAATATACCAGGATCAGGTCTTCATTATACCAAGTCATTAGACTTGAAGATCGGTGATCACATAATGGTATGCGCTTTGAGGTAGCTGATATTGCTGACAGAAGAGTCGATGGCTATCTCCCAATGTCGTGGTTGAGAGATCATACTAACCCCGACATAGATGGGAAAGTAGGATCCCTGACCTGGCGCTCAGATTTCTGTAAGGCAAATTGTCTTACAGAGCAGAGGCTGTTAGTATACATGTCGGATGAGGAGCTATTGGCAGAAGACCCAGGAAATGTATATTTTCTAGGAACTGTAGAATTTGCGGATGAGAGAGGAGGAGATGTCACAATCCAACTCCCGCCGGAGTATAAGGACTTTGGTGATATCTTCAGCCAAGAAAGGATAGATGCGTTACCGGGACAGACAAAGTATGATCACAGGATCGAATTGATCCCCGGGAGCACCCCACCTTGGGGGCCCATCTATCCAATATCAGAGAAAGAGTGGAAAGCACTTAAGGAGTTCATAACTGAGATGTTACGAACTGGGAAGATAGAAAGATCTACTTCCTCATCCTCCGCTCCCATACTGTTTGTGCCAAAACCTGATGGCACAATGAGACTGGTAATAGCTTACCGAGGGCTCAACAAAATAACGGTGAAGAACAGATATCCTCTCCCGTTAATGAATGAACTGCGAGGAAGGCTCTCCAAAGCCACAGTGTATACCTTGATGGATCTCAAGAATGGCTATTGGGGGATCCGGATGGCCAAGAAGGCTACCGGAGATACACACTCGCATGAAGAACTCACGGCTTTCTGTAGCGAATTGGGATTACATCATTTTAAAGTGATGCCCTTTGGGTTATGTAATGCGCCCGCCACCTTCCAGAGCATGATAAATGACATATTTAGAGATATGCTTGGAGAAGGAGTCGTAGCCTACATGGACGATATCCTGATTTACTTAGAGACCATTGAAGAACATGTCTCATTGGTAAGGGGCGTAATGGAAAAACTTAGGGAACACCGACTATGTGCAAACTTAAAAAAGTCGTTCTTCCACAGACGTGAGATAGATTTTTTCTAGGTTAAAGGATATCCGAAAAAGGGATATCTATGACCGCCAAAAAGGTGGATTCCATCTTGGAATGGAAGAAGCCGACTAACGTCGTCGGAGTCCAAAGTTTTCTGGGCTTCGCCAACTTCTATAGAAGGTTTATAGAGGGTTTTAGCAAGATAGCGAAGCCTTTGACGGACCTTACTAGAAAGGATGTCAAATTTGATTGAACCCCGGCTTGTACCGAGGCATTCTTTGAGTTAAGAAAGGCCTTCACTTCCAGACCAATCCTAGCACACTTCGATTCTACCAGTCAAACCAAGTTGGAGACGGACGCAAGTGACTTTGCTTTGGGTGCTGTGCTGTCTCAATTCTGCGAAGATGAGAAATAGCATCCAGTGGCCTTTCATAGTAGGAAATTCCACCCAGCGGAGATAAATTATGATGTACATGACAAAGAAATGACTGCCATAGTAGCAGCTTTCAAGGAGTGGGAACATCTGTTTCGGTCGGTAGAGGGTGAAATCTCGGTTTACACCAATCACAAGAATTTAGAGTACTTTAATAGTACTAAGACCCTCAACCGCCAACAACATCGCTGGGCAGAATTCCTGCAACCGTTCAATTTCAAGGTAGTTTCCCGTGAAGGAAGGTTGAACACGAAGGCTGATGCACTGTCAAGGCGCGGAGACCACCGCCCTGAAGGGGGGAGTAATTCTCTATCTGAGATACCAAAGCCGTTTCTTCGCCCAGGACAATGGATTATGGGACAGGAGCGAGACCTCTTACGACCACAAGCATTGGCAGCCTGTCAAGGCTCCCGGTTACAATCAGTATTTTTGAATGTATTACGAATTGCTGCGAAACAGGATCCTATCTATATGAAGGACTTAAAGGCTGTGTTAGCGGAAGACAAAGGAGTCGACCGGAACCTGACAATAGAAAGAGATCTCCTTCTGTATAAGAACAGGAGGTACATTCCTGACTCACAGGATTTAAAGGATAAGATCATGGGAGCTGATCATGACTCCCGTATTGCGGGACACTTTGGAACATATAAGATGGTAGGGAGGGTGAGGGCTAACTTCTTTTAGCCTAAGATGGACGAGAGCATTACAGACTATGTTCGTACATGTGATACCTGTCAATGGAATAAATCTGTTAAGCATAAGAAGTTTGGTCTACTGGAACCTGTTATTGTACCCTTGAGACCGTGGACAGATATCTCCATGGACTTCATAGTCGCACTACCGAAATCAGACGGGTATACAAAGATTTGGGTTATCGTGGATCGATTCTCATAGATGGCACATTTGATACCTTTGGCTACCGAGATCCCTATTAAGGATCTGGCTCTGATATTTCTGAAGGAAGTTTGGCGGCTCCATGGTGTCCCAGAATCTATTATCTCCGACCGTAATAGTCCATTCACATCCAAGTTTTGAATAAGCCTGATGCAACAATTGCAATTGCAACTACGTTTATCGACCGCTTTCCACCCTGAGACTGATGGGCAAACTGAGCGGGTGAACCAGACCTTAGAGCAATATTTAAGAAGTTATTGTTCTTATCAGCAAGATGATTGGGCTTCGCTACTACCTTTGGCGCAGTATGCATACAATACATCAACCTCTGAGTCAACTAGGTTATCTCCGTTGGAGATCAACTACGGTTTCAACCCACGGACCAACTGGTCGGGTACTGTCTCGGAGCAACAAGGTGTTCACCCGAGTAGCGAGCTATTGGTAAGGAATTGGGAAGGTGTCTGGCAAGAAGTCCGAGATAGACTTAAATGAGCTCAAGAGAGGCAAAGGAAATGGCATGATCAGAAACGGTTGCCATCACCTGAATATGTTACAATGGAAGATGTCACACATGGCAGGGCAAAAAAGGCTGATCGCGTGATGCTAAATCGAAAGAACATCTGCACTAAACGACCTATGGAGAAGCTGGACCACCGAATGTTTGGACCCTTTGTGGTCAAGCGAAAGGTTGGTTACCGAGCTTACGAACTCCAATTGCCTGCCCGTTGGTCAATCCATCCTGTATTCAATGTCGGACTCATAGAACCCTATCGTGAGGACCCAAGTGGTAGAAGGACTAAGGAAGTCCCTGTCCCAGAGATAGTAGACAATGAGCCCAGTTACGTTATCGAGGCTGTCGTAGATAGTCGATGGTACGGAAATATGAAAGCGAAATTTGCTAATCGCTTCGTTCAGTACCTAGTTTCATGGGAAGGCTATGGCATAGAGGAGAACTCTTGGGAGCTATATGAAATGCTAGAAGACACTGGCTTACAGGCCATGAAGGATTTCGACCATCGGTATCCCTACAAACCCAGAGACCATAGGGTTGAGGGCGAGCTGAACCGGGGAAATAAAAGACGACATTAGCGGACCGGGTCGGTCCTTAGAGAAGAGGGGAGTGATGTAACAACCCTACGATATAGAGTTATGGTAACCTACGTCTACGCCCATATATAAGACCAAGAAGTCAGATGGTAGACAAGGCGGATATGTAGGCGCATATCTGAGAGATATGTAATGGTGCGGAAATCTCTAAGAACTGAAGGTACTTATGGTAATTGGTGTACCTAAGTAGTGGTAGTAACGTGACTATATCCGCTCTGGCCTAAAGGTTAGGTCAGAAGGCCAGGTGAGTTTACTCTACCTAAGGAAGTCACCTTACCCTACCATGTAGACTGGTTTCGTGTCACCATGGACATACTTACCCTACCTTTGGGACACTATTACTATACCTTCCGTCGGAAATGTTCTCGGAGGAATTCCGGGAAATGTTAGGATTGTTTGTTATGCAATGACGATCAACGGGCACTTGATTGCACTTTGATCGGAAGACTACGGAAGAAGCTATTGTGCTCCGAACAAGCTGTAACTTGGTAGAATTATTCCTAACAGGTACCTGCGGCCCCAGGGTTCCCCCCGGGCGTCATGGGCCAAAACGGGTGGAGTTGCCGTCATGCTAGTTAAATGGAATCTATGAAGACATGTCCATAACACTGTATGCGTCGTCACCGTCCGTCCGACCGGAGGCTGTTCGCAGGATATATAAGGGGGCCAAGGTGAGAAGGTCAGGTACCTTCTCCAAAAGGAACAGAGTAAAACGGACCAAAGCTGACGGAGTTAGCGTGAGCTATCCGGAACGGTCCCCAGAGTAGTCCCGGGTAGTGCCGGAGACATCTGGGAAGATTTTACGCCAGTCAAGCCTACACGTGTCCCTTTGCCGTAGGCTCTTTGTGGGTTGTTTGAAGACTCTAAATAGCTTGATACTTATCACGGGGAGTGGTGTGCCAGGGGTAAGGGACCATGGGTAGCGCCTATGGGTCCCGCCGCGGACACATCTCTCCGCAGGAGCGTCGTAGACCCCCTAAGTTCGCAATCAAGATAGATAGAACTTAGCTGGAAGACAGCTGATGTCTACGAGTACTTGCATAGGTCATAGCATATGGGAAGAGAGTCAATTAGTTATCTTTCCTAAGGGTCTCGACAGTTAGCCACTGGCGAGACACCGATGCGCAGAGGTTTTCACTCCGGCAGGTGTATTGGTAAACACCTTGCCGCAGCAACTGATGTGCATACAGGAGAATTCTGCTAGAGTGCGCTGACACCTTAGCCCTTCGGGGACACGGTAATGGTGCCAGCGCAACCCTTACGGAGAAGGGCACACTCACGTTGGTCGGGGTAACCTGATGGGGGAGTTTTTGTTATAAGTCTGACTACTTAAAGATTATACGAGAACTCTCCTACCCCGACACAATCAACGTCCTCTCGAGAGACTTAAATTGAGATAAGCCGGAGCTTAACCATATTAAGTTTTACTGTTTACTTTTATTCTTTACACTTTTGCAAGAACTGTGTTTGAGAGATTCGAAGTTTGGTGCGGTCGCATCCTTAGGAGCCATCTACCTGAGGGAGCCCCCATTACACATACTTCAATGCAGTAGGGTGGAACCAAGAACTCGATGATGACAAAATACGCTACACCTTAACACTACTTGAAGGAGCAGCCCTACAGTGGGTTACTCCTATAGTGCTCAGTCAGACACCAGTACCATGGACAACCTGGGACAGCTTCAAAATCATATTTGAAGCCCAGTTCATTAATAAGGAACTGAGCCAATCGGCACGAAACAAATTGGAAGACATCAGACAAGGAACAAAGAATGTCACCGACTATTGGTATGAATTCAGACTTCTCCAATATGACGCCGAATGCGACGAAGCAACAGCAATGAGGTGGTTCATGAAAGGGCTGAGAAGGACCTATCAAGAAGCCTGGAGATACAGAGAGGAAAAATTCACGACAACGGAAGCCATGGCTAGTTGCGCCATTCGAAAAGAAATTCAGTTCGGACAACTAGACTGGATACAAAAGACTCAGCCAGCCTCAAGCCAGTCTAACCAGACATACACCAGAAACCAAAACACCCCTAGGAACCAGAATGGGACCTGTAGGACCACCACGCAAGGAGGTGATGCAATAGATCTGGACGCAACAAGGAAAAGGCTGTCGCTCAACCTCGGAAGAGACGAATACCTTAGAAGACGAAACAACAACCCGTGCCTAAGATGCGGAATAGCAGGGCACATGATAAAGGATTGCAGACGGCCGGCCAACCCAAGTCGAGGAAGAAGCCGTCAAAATACTAGGCCAAACACCAGATTCCAACCCTGCAGCAATATCAGGGAAATCGATATCAAAGACGAATACGAAACGGTAGCAAAAGACGAAGGTCCCCAGCAATAGATGGTCTGCGGGACCCTCTGAAAGACAAACCCATCTCGACGGCCAACTACTACACTCTTTTAAGTCAGAAAAACAATAACGACAATGATCATATCATGATCGAAACCACAATATACAACGACAAAAAACAAGCAATTAGGATACATGCGATGCGCGACTCAGGAGCAACAGAAGACTTCATAGACGAAGAAGTCTGCAAGAAATACCAGTTAAGGACCAAGAAAACGAAGAAAGAAAGGCAGATTTACCTTGCAGATGGAAAACCCAGCGATATGGGGCCAATTACCCATACAGCGCAAGGACCTATGAACATTGGGAATCATAGGGAAGTGGCGACCTTCCAAGTGGCGAATCTGCAACACCATGAGATAATCCTAGGGATGCCATGGTTACGACAACACAATCCCACCATCAGTTGAGAAGAAGGAAAGGTTGCGTTTACCAGCGAACGATGTACGACATGGTGTCTCAACAGCTCGCCGGTAATATACGCAACACCCAAAGAAGAAGCAATACAAGAGAACCTAGACGCGAGGTTCAATCAAGTTCAACCAAGAAAAAATCCAAGGATCCAAGTCAAGAAGCTAAGCCAAGAAGCAAAGATACCCACAAGAGGATCCGAAAGGGCAGCAGGACATGACCTGTATGCCAACGAAGAAGTCAAGATACCGCCCAATGGGCAGGTAATTATTCCAACGGGCATAACCATTGAGTTACCTCAAGGAACCTATGGGCGTATAGCATCACGCAGCGGTCTCGCAGTCAAACACAGACTCACTACCAACGCTGCAGTAATAGACGCCGATTATACAGGTGAATTGAAGGTGGTCATGGTCAACCAGGACAATAAAGACTATATGGTGAAAAGAGGCGATAAGATCGCGCAATTGATTATCGAAAAAATCAAGGAAGAGAAACTCCAAGAAGTGGAGAACCTAACCGAGACCACCAGAGGAACCAAAGGGTTCGGTAGCACAGACCAGGAGAGGCTGACACCAGAGAAAGCTCCAAAGATGGAAATCAACAGGATATCGGCGCAAGCCTTTGGGAAATTCTATCGCAAGGGAGAAACAGCAGGAATTCTCAAATGGGATTATCAAAACCAAGGAACAAGCCTAGCAAAAATCAATATCAGCACAGAGCTAGCTATAAGAAGTCGACCTCAGGCAAAGGACGAAAAACTAGACAGGATGGTACCCAAGGAATACCATCAACATCTAGACTTGTTCCAAGAAAAGGAATCAACCAAGTTGCCTCCCCACAGGCCAGACGTCAATTTGGAAATCAATTTCGAGGAAGCTAGCAAAGGACTACCTCAGAAGAGAATATACCCGCTAGGAGAAACCGAACTCGAGGAACTAAGAAAATACATTCAACAGAACCTGGAAAGAGGATGGATTCAGCCATCCTACGCCAACGGAGGATCACCCATCCTGTTTATCAAAAAAAAGGATGGGAAACTAAGGTTATGCATTGATTACCGAGCACTTAATCACATAACAAAGAAGGATAGATATCCCCTACCTCTAATAGGAGAAGCATTGGATCGACTAGCGTCAGCAAAATACTTCACCAACTTGGACATTCGGGATGCCTATCACAATGTCAGAATCAAGAAAGGAGACGAATGGAAAACAACCTTCGCGACGAAATATGGGACCTACCAATACTTGGTTATGCCATTCGGGCTAACTAGTGCACCTGCCTCGTTCCAACGATGGATCAACAAAGTACTCCACACGTACTTGGATATATGTTGCATCGTCTACCTGGATGATGTACTAATATACTCCAAGGAGATGGAACAACATCGAAAAGACGTCAGCAACATAATGGCCGACATCAAAGAGTCAGGAATGAGATGCAAACCCAGCAAATGCGAATTCCACAAAAAGGAAACCGAATATCTGGGATTCATCATCAATGGAGAAGGGGTACAGATGGACCCAGTTAAAACCAAAGCCATATGGAAATGGGAATACCCAAAAAACAAGACGGATATCCAATGCTTCATGGGATTCTGCAACTGCTATCGAAGGTTCATAGAAGGGTTCAGCTGAACAGCTAAACCATTATACAACCTAACGAAAAAGGATTTCAAATGGGAATGGGGCACCAAAGAAAGAGAAGGATTCGACGAACTAAAGACCAAGATTACCAAAGGACCAATACTGGTACATTTCGACCCAACAAAGGAAACAATGATCGAAACAGACGCTTCGAAATATGTATGCTCTGGCATACTCTCCCAAAAATGCGAGGACGGCAAATGGAGACCAGTGGCTTTCCGATCCAAAACCATGACCCCAGCGGAATGCAACTACGATGTCCACGACAAAGAACTATTAGCGATAGTTCAAGCACTGAAGGAATGGAGAAGATATATGCAAAACAATCAGGCACCGGTCAAAATACTCACAGACCACAAGAACTTGGTACCCTTCATGACAACGAAGGAGCTGAATGGACGGCAAATAAGGTGGATGGAGAAACTTAGCACCTACAACTTCAAGATCGAATACCGCCCCGGAAAAGAAGGAGGAAAGCCAGATGCCTTAACAAGACGATCAGCGGACAAACCAAAAGATTTGAAAGATGAGACAATCAAACAGAGACAACAAATACTATTACCAAAGGAAAAATATTTCCAATCAGAAGAGGAAGACACCGGATACGAGTCTCTAAACGAAATCAACACACGGACAACATTGGAAGAAGATATCAGGAGAGAAAGTTCGCAAGACAAGGAAATCCAAGACATCAAGGAAAAACTGGCACAAGGAATCAAGGAAGCCAAGGGGGTAGCCTTAGGATTGTGCCAATGGGAAGACAATTACCTGTGGTACGAAGGGAAAATCTGGATACCAAACAAGGAAGAATTACGCACAGAAATCATATGACACCATCACGACCCTCCATATGCTGGGCATGGAGGAACTGCCAAAACTACCGAATTCATCAATCGAAGATATTACTGGCCCAAGATAAGAGAAGACATCAAACGATATGTCAGGAATTACGACATGTGCCAAAGAACCAAAGTGGTACGACACGTACCTTACGGGTTACTCAAATCAAATGAGGCACCAGAAAAACCATGGAAGTCTATATCCTTAGACTTCATAACGGAATTGCCCAAGTCAAACGATCATGATACCATACTAGTGGTAGTCGATCCTCTGACCAAAATGAGTCACTTCATACCATGCAAAACGGATATGACGGCACGGCAGTTTGCAAACATATTCCTAAAAGCAATTTACCGCCTACACGGATTACCCAAAGACATCATTAGCGACAGGGGATCACTATTTACTTCAGAAGTGTGGAAGGAAACAACGGAGACACTAGGAATCGAACAACGAATGAGCACAGCCTTCCACCGCCAGATGGATGGACAAACGGAGAGAATCAATGGCATATTAGAACAATATCTCCGCGCATACATCAACTACCAACAAGATGGTTGGTATGACTGGCTACCACTAGCCGAATTCGCCTACAACAATGGAAAACAAGAAACAATTAAGACGACTCCGTTCTTCGCAAACTACAGCACACATCCAGAATATGAAACCATAGGTCATATGCTCCAAGGAAAGATCACGGATAAAAAGGATATGAGTCAACTACATGACACATTACGAAACGAAATGGTTGCGGTACAATTACGACAGAAGGAAGACTACGATCGCCACAGAAAACCCGATCCAAACCTAAAATCAGGAGACATGGTTTGGTTACTACCACGCAACATCCGAACAACACGACCAACGAAAAAACTGGATTACAAGAAAATAGGACCATTCAAGATATTGGCAAAAATAGGAAGGCGCGCTTATAAGCTCGACCTCCCACCGTTAATGAAAATACACAACACCTTCCACATCAGCCTACTCGAACCCTATCAAGACAATCCATTCCCCTCACAAGAAAAACTTCCCCCACCGCCTATTGAGATAGACGGTGAGTCAGAATACGAACTTGAAGAAATCGTCGACTCTCGATTACAGTACGGTCGCTTGCAATACTGAGCGAAGTGGACTAGATACTCTCCAGAACACGACAAGACTTGGTACCCAGCCGAGAACTTCGATCACGCGCAAAATGCAGTCAGTCAATTCCACCAACGATATCCCAGCAAGCGGTCAACCAACGGTGGAAGACGTACACGAATCGGAATATGTGGCCCCGCCACTACACCGCACCGACTCCTACCAGTGGGAACATCCCAAAGGAAGAGGTGCGATGATGATGCCGTCAACCCTACAACCCTTACCAGGACGCGATGCGTTCAAACACATCACACCAACGAGTCCGGGATACTGGACTCCCACCCCACAGCCAGCTCCAATCAAGGAGGAGCTGAGGAATGAAGACTGGACCAACCTGGCAGACCTCAACCTGAGGAAGGCCACAACACCCGAAAGGGAACACGCGAATCTGTCATGGACAGGTTGCTACGACGACAAGTACCAAGTACACTGGACAGACAAAGAAGGCTCAGGATATTGGCCTCGGGAGATGAACCGATGGCCACCCAAGACCTTATCTCTGGGATCACCAACGAGATCCCCCACACCAGAGCCAGTAGCTCTGGTCCAATACATACAACCGACTCCGAGGACGGAGTCAAGGAGGAGGGGGGCGAAAAAACAGAAGTGGGCAAAACCCAGGAAAGCGAGGCACATATCCTGGGAAAAAGAGAGGGAAAAGGAGAAGCCGGAAACGACGATAATGAAATTGTTGGCGGAAGCAGAAGAGACGAAAAAATTGCTAGAATGGCAGGCGGACAAGATAGGACAGCTCCAGAGCGAGCTGAGGGAAGAAACAAGGATAAGGAAGGCACTCTAGAACGACTGGAGGAGAGAAGAGAAGGAGGCGGAAAGAGCCCTGACGAGAGTACGGAAAGTAAGTGCTTGGTTGAACAAGGAAACCAAGTGGGGACTAGCGGCAGACAGGGCATGGGGGTTGGAGGAAAGGTTGATATAAGCCCGATGGGACTCGGGCTGAGGGAGAGGGGAGCTAATGTCATGAACTGTGACTAAGCAAGGCAGATTTCACATAGCTCGGATTTCCGAGTTATACGTATGTTCGGATTTCGCATGACACATATTAGTGCGCCATAGGTTATTATGTTTACCTGTTCGTGACTCACAGTTGTGAGTCACATGATGTTATGATTTTCGCACATGACTCATACTTATGAGTCATGGGTTTCACTCAGGTGACGCGAGTTGCGCACCTGACTTGGTTATTATGTTTTGATTGGTTTAGGCATGTTGCACAGTGACTCATAGGAGTCGTCTGATGGATTTCATATGACTCATGGTTATGAGTCACAGGGTTCGCGTGACGCGAGGTGTGAGTCACGCCAGGTGAAGAGCGACTACATAAACGGTCACTAGGACCCCGAGTATGAGCTCTTCACACGTTCTTCTTGTTTATTTCCTACCTCTAAGTTATTATCAATAAAACCCAACCTTTACGCTCTTTAAGATTTATCTTAAGAAACCCGAGAATTGTCTTTCCTCTCAAAACAAGAAAACTATTTCGCCTCCCACGTCGAACGACTAAGTCCTGAGTGAGAACTAAGAAGAGGAATAAGGAGATAGGCGCGAATACGATAGTAGTCATAGGACTGGACTATCGGGATCGCGTAGGCCTAGGCCTGAGAGCTATCACCTCACAGAGAAGTATCATTACCTGTCGCTAGGTCCTACCCGGTAGGATTCTTAACACTGGCACAGGCGTTGGAAGTCGGCAAGGTACTCCACGAAGGGCCGATTCTTTTGCTGAAGACTCCTCAGAGCCCGTTCGGCGGTTTGGGCCCTGTTAGGGTCGCCAAACGCTTGTTCCTGTTCGGCGTAGAATTCCTCCATGTTCGCAAAGTCGATGCGGTCATTCCTGACTCGATATTGGACTTGAACGATGGCGCGTCCACCGAGGAGGTCAAAGGTATAACCGAGGAGGTGTTGGTCACTAGTGAACCGGTGGGCATCACCCTGGAGTTTACTTTTTAGTTGGGTGAGGAAGGGGCGGAGCTTGTCGGTAGCGCCGTCGAATTGTTCAGGGTCAGGTATCGAGACTTGTTTGTTGCTACCAGCAGGGGCTGCGGCACCGGGGGCGGGCAAGAGGGTGAGGGTGGTGTTCAGGGACGTGATAGTAGCGTTGGCCTGTCCGAGGCTGGCTTCGACGATGAGGAGTCGGGCCTCGACACCTTGGCCTTTGGTACGGGCCTCATCCCGTTCTTGGGCCAGGAGGTTATACTGTTGCTGCAGGTGTTGGTACTGAGGGGTCTGTTCTGGAGGGACAGGGGTTGCTTGACGAGGAGGAGGTGCAGGTGCATTCAGGATTTGACAAGCCAGATTTCTGGCGAGATTGAACTGGGCCTGGAGCTGGTCATGGTCTAGGCTTGATGCGTGGTCATCCACCAGATTTGCGAGGGTATAAAGGGGACCGTTGATGTCATTAGAGAGGTGGGACGTGGCCATGGTGCGGTGTAGGTTGGGTCCTGGTAGACGCAATCTTGTGTAACGGACAGGGTCTGAGGGTCGGGTAGCCCAAGGTATACCACGATCAGGACAGGCAGGAATCTGGAGACGAGGCCTAGGTTCGGGGGTTCAACCGAAGCAAGTTGTACGAGGTTCAGGGTTCAGGGGTTCAGGGTCAGGGTTCAGGGGTTCAAGAGGATGCCAGATAGTAGAGAGTGTAATTCCTAGGTACAGGGCTCCGACAGCGATTACCAGATTGCGTAAAGAAAGTAAAATATAAAGGGGCACACCCCTTTATATATTAAGAAATTCCTCCATGATCACTAATACAAAAGAAAGTCCTTGGCGTCGTGCGCAGCCACGATTCCTCTATCTGGTTCTGCTATCTTCCATTGCACTGCAACACATCCCAATCGTTCATACAAAGGAAATCCAACCATACAACCAAGAAAACCACAACCAATATATGCAACGAAGAACCCATCCATATTCCGTCTCCATAGCCAGGTGGCCATGACAGATTCCCAACACCAGAGCTAGTGGCTCTGGTAGAATATATCGAACCGACTCTGAGAACAGAGCCAAGAAGGAGGACCTGGGGGACTAAAAAACAGAAATGGGCCAAAGCCAAGAAGACTAAGAAGGTCTCTTAACAGGAAGAGATAGAAGAACAGGAGACGGATCAGGGGGAGGAGATGACCCAAGAATAGCTTTACCAAGTGGCGAAGACAATAGAAAATTTGATGGCGGAGTTGCTCAAGACACAGAAGATGTTAGAGCAACAGACTCAGACAATCAAGGACTTGAGGAAGGAACTGAAGTCTGAACGAAACATGAGGAAGGCTCTCTAAAACAATTGGAGAAGAGAAGAGAAGGAAGTGCAGAGAATCTTGGCCAGAGTGGTCAAGGTAAACACGGCAGTTGGTAGGTACTATGGCCTACTTATGCCAAGGTTGTAACTAAGCATTACCACTCCTGGTTGCTTACTGGCTCACAACCTGGGCACTCTTTCTGATTGCCTGACAGCCCAATGTCACTTTACAGGTCAATATCACTTTGTGTCTCAACACTACTTTGTGGCTCAAGATCAGTTTGCTGATTAATATTACTTCATCTGTCAACATGGTCTAGGTATTTAATATAATATTAGTCATGAATTAAGCATACAAGTTATTATACAACTACTTTAGCTACCTTGTATACCGTTTAATGCTGACAATTATCAACTTTGAAACCTTCCTTTTATGTGCTTAAATAACATAATGTTCTCTAACATATAACTTCATTCCATCAAGTAGCGGCTTCCTCTCTGCCTTTTCTGCTCTTTTTCTTGTATTTTAGACACACCACAGCTGATTTTCTGCCTTTTCTACCTCAGCATCCTCTTTCCTTTTAACCATCTGACATGCCTCTCCAGCATAAATTATACTACCCTTCTGCATGTACCTTCTTGTTACACATATGAACACACAGACCTTCCCCGCGCACAGACCTCCTGAAAACCGCGAAGATTTCATAGCCAACACCCCCCTCCGGCCCCACTGTTAGCCCTGCGCGCAGTAATAGTGTCGCCGGAATTTGGTGTCCCGACAGTATAAACCGGTGAAAACGAAGCATGCTTCATAACACCGTATACGTTGTCACCGTCCGTCCGACCGGAGGCTGTTCGCAGGATATATAAGAGGGGACCTCAGGCCGTGTCTGAAAAGTGGAATGGAGTCAATCGGACGGGTAACCGTGGAGCTACGAGCTAAGCGAGGTTGACCACCTCTGACATGGACAGAAGGTGTTGGGACAAAATCGCCAACAGTCCAATGAGTTATCGGGACGTGCCCGTAAGGACGAGGCACGAAGCCCAGTCAAGTGCTCGCACAGTATAGAGCCAACTGGAGGCCTATCTGTGGGTGAGGAACTTTTCCACGACGTTGACTAGTCTAATCGTAGCGAAAAGTCCTCAAAGTCAATGCAGTCAAGTTGTGAAGATGACGAGGCATTTGATAAGACTCTTGAACGGAGCTGATCACTCCAGTCAGAGTTAGGAGGACAGCGAGTCGGCTCGAAGCGAGACCACTCGCTTGTACTTAAAACCTCCGAGACGAAGGAATCATGCGTTTTCGCCGGAGAGGTTTCGAACACCCTCGCTGAAACACGACAACACATGGAAACCGTAGTCTGAGCAAAGACGCAAAGTTTACCAGGGTCAAACAGATGCCCGTTACAATAGTAAGGGTAGTAAATGGGAGAAGGTACATTGTTTGGTATAAGATAGATGTAGCCCGCGACCACCCAGACGTGGAATATAAATATCGAGGTGCCTCCTTAGCTTTCAGAACATCCTCCGTCTCCGCTACACCTTCGGCGATGGAAAACTCAACACCATGGTTTCTATCGTGGCTTGCATCGTCTACCACCACCACCCCCCCCCAACTCCCTCCATCTAGCCTCGGCTACAGGAGGTGGGCTCGCTTCCCCTCTCCCTTGAGGTCCTGATTTATTTCTTGATTCTCT
>LN891031.1:81818-113156 GCA_900010015.1 Tuber aestivum | reverse complement strand
GCAGACGGCCTATTGAAACTGCAAGGAAGACTCAAATCCGGCGAAACCATTGTCGCTGACGAGATGACCAAATGGAATAAACGTGGCCAAGAGCTTCAGGTAGAAGTCTCTA
This sequence comes from Tuber aestivum, assembly GCA_900010015.1. Taxonomy (NCBI): domain Eukaryota; kingdom Fungi; phylum Ascomycota; class Pezizomycetes; order Pezizales; family Tuberaceae; genus Tuber; species Tuber aestivum. The sequence continues at coordinate 113,044 of LN891031.1, read as the reverse complement.
GGGAATTCGACCGCTATCGCCAAGCTGTAGAGCAGGCACTTCACCAACATCAAGGTCAACATGACCAACATCGTGAAGTGGCCTCGCAACTACAGCAGGATATCGGACAAAGCGGACAAGAATCCGTACAAAGAGACGAATACCTCTACTCGGCTATCCAGAAGTTAGACTCTCGTCTTGAGCAACAAACTGTCTTTCAAGGACAAAAAGACCTATCCAACGTCGCTGCTCGACAAAATTTCGAAAAAACTTTCGATGCGAGACTAAAAACCTTGCAAAAAACCGTCAATGATGCACAGAACCAGGGAGAGGCCGCCCGCAAGGAAGCGAAGGAGCACATCAAAGAAGTATTCGATCAACTCGATAACAGGATGGATACGGTTGTTGCGGAAGCGGTCGAAAAAGCAGTAAAAGCAGCCATCGAAGCTGCCCTGACAGAACGAGGAACATCCTTGGCCCCTTCTCGAGGAAGAGGAGCACGCCAGGCATCCGAACGACCCAATGCTCCTGACGATAGCTACTATGCCCCACCACCACCAAAAGGAAAGGGAAAAGAACCAGCGAAACCCACTGGTGCCCCTGGCCCATCTGGAGGCGGTGGAGGACCACCCGATGACGATCCTGATGACGGACCCCCCTCAGATAGAGGAAACCGACCCTTATGGCAACCAGTCCCCCGAAGACCACGGCATACCACTGCAGCTGACACGTCGGAAGAAGATGAAAACATCGACCTGATAGAACAATTAGAAAGGGCATATGCCAACACGCTGAAGAAACATGCGGAGCCACCCCCTTCTTTTGAAAATAAGGCTTATCAAGATGTAACTACTTGGCTAATCCAGTGTCAGGATTACTTCGCTCGAAATGAGCGACAGTGGGCCGACGAAATGCAAAAGGTCATCTATGCCCTAGGGCGTATGAAGGGACCTGAGGTTGGACCCTTTACCGATTATTATCGGAAAAGTATACAAGGATTGGAAGGATACATGGCTCGCCCGGAATTCAATACTTGGGCACAGTTTTGCTCAGAAGTCCGGGACAGGTATTGTCCGACAAATAGGGATCGAAAGGCCATCGAGAAAATGAAGCACGAAAAATATTCGGGCAACATCGAGAATTTTCTCATAAAGATGGAGTTGCACAATGTTCATGCACAACTCACGGGAGCTGCATGGAGAAAGGCAGTCGAGGATAAGCTGCCAAAAGACTTGTTATTACGGTTGTCCTACGAGGACCACGAAACCGACAGAGCCTGGAGAGCTCATGTCTAACACATTGGACATCAACATGAGGAGTACGAGGAGAGAATGAAGTTGGCGGGAAACGACCATGGGAAACCCAGTGCATCTAACCCGCGAAAACGAAAGGTCGACAAACCTTCAAGGCCAGGTACTGATTTCAAAAAGAAACAAGACTGGTCATCCGGACCAAATTCAAAGTTCGGCGGCGGAAAGAAGAAGGCAATGAATAAAGAGCCCTCTAAGCTGCAAAAGTTTGGTGATGGAAAACGTGTGCACCATGACTAGAAAAAGGCACATGAAGGGATCCCCGAATCCCTAGTCAAGACACGACGAGAGAACCAAGGCTGCACTCGTTGCGGGCTTACAAACCATAAATGGGCCGATTGTCGGAAAGGTGCTGCCGTGAATCACCTCACCCAGCATAAAAATGCAGTCCCGAGGTCCAAGAGATTAGAGGTGCGAGAGAAGGCGAATAAGCCGACAATCCACCATGCTCGACAAGATCCAGTCCCTCGGAAAATTCAGGAGATGAGCAATGAAGACTAAGGAATAATCGCTCATCGGTCTTCTGAAGTATACCCACGAGAGGAAGAAATCCATAATACCTGGTCCGTTGACAGGGATTATGCGTGGAGCCCTTACGAACCTTTGGGACGGGCGGCAAGGCCACTTAACCAAGAATGACGGCGAATGGTACCTAAGGGAAGCACAAGACGTTCACCAAGCTGTACCCTCCCACGGGCGGAAGAATGAAAGGCCAGATTAGCAACAGGCAAGGTTGCGACCCCGTATTAGATGCAAAAATTCCTCACCTCACAGGCGACTGCCGGCTTTCGATGGACGCACAGGAAGCGCAGTTGAGTTGCTGATACTGAATCAAGGAAATGGTCTAGTTACGGCGGGAAGAGTTCTGGAGGCACCCACGGCTACGGCGATGGGGTAGTCAGTCGGCAAGCGAGTAGCGGTACCGCGTGCTTAGCTGTTACAGCGCAACCGACCGGAATCGAAACATACCTAAGGCCGGGTTAAAAGGTCGATCCTCGACTCCATAGGATCTTTGGAGTTCGGTATGATTAAATATCGTTAATGAGGGTAACAAAGGCAAAGATTGTCTGAGGAGGCTTTGAGAGCCGAAACCACGCTGGCACGGTAACAATCCCCCGCGCCAACAACCAACCACGAAATGACTTCGATTAAGTGAAAACAGGGTAACCCAACCAGGGCCCCTAAACAAGCAAAAATTAATGTTCCAACACCGGCACATTACAACTGTGCTGAAGGCAAAGCCTTCATCCACCACGAAGGAAAAAGAGTTCCGATTCGGGTGTTATTAGACTCGGGCTCTAATATTTTCGTACTTAGAAGCAAATTGGTGCATGAGCTAGCACTACCTACCGAAACAAGGATCAAGCCCTTAGGCATTAAGGGATTTGATGGAACTACCTCTACCAGAGGAGGATGGCTATATACCCATCCAATACAACTGGAGATCGGACAAAACCAACATATGTCCCAAGTGTCTTGCGAAGTTACCGATACAGGAAATTTCGATATGATTATACCCTTCGGCTGGTGGCACGACCAACACCCGATAAACGGCATCGAAGACCCAACAAAGTGGGAATTCAATGACGAAAAATGTTCCGAACATGTCGGAACAAATGATGAAGGAATAGATGTCGAATGGGACGAGAACTTGGTATGGGAAGAAAATGCGATATATGTGGGACATGTACGCAAGAGCAAAGGGATAATAGCTCCCTTTACCTACCCAGAAGTGGACTGGGATATTGCATGGGAAAACGTCCCAAAGCCGTATCACCAGTACAAAGACCTGTTCGAAGGTCCAATGGCGGCCGAATTGCCACCACACCGCTCGTTCGACCACAAAATCGAACTTCTACCTGGGACACAACCACCTTGGGGACCGATTTACTCGCTAACCGAAATGGAGCGAAAAACCTTAAGCGAGTATTTGGACAAAATGCTTAAAGAAGGAAAAATCGTCCCAAGTCAATCACCGGCAAGAGCACCAGTACTCTTTGCCCCAAAACCTGGAGGAGGACTAAGACTATGTGTGGACTACTGCGGATTAAACATGGTAACCATAGCTAACAAGTACCCCTTACCTCTGATGACTACACTTAGGGATATGATCGTTGGATCAGAGATACTGTCCAAAATTGACCTTGACGCGGCTTTCTACCGTGTAAGACTACCACGAAAGGACCAGTGGAAGTCAGCTTTTGGTTGCCACAGAGGACATTTTGAATACCGGGTAATGCCCTTTGGTATGATTAATGCCCCCGCAACTTTCCAAAGCAGAATGCAGACCATACTACACAACATCTTGGATAATGGAGTAGTCGTCTATATGGACGACATCTTGATTTACTCCAAAAATGAAAAAGAACATATCGCATTAGTTCAGAAGGTCATGCAAAAGCTAAGGGAAAACAAATTGGCGATATCCATCAAAACATCAGTTTTTCATGTGAAAAGCGTTGAGTTCTTAGGATATATCGTCAGTGGTACTGGAGTCGAAATGAGCAAAAGAAAGGTCGATGCCATTAGGCAATGGAAACACCCGGAGTCAGTTCGGGGAATTCAGGTATTTATGGGGTTCGCAAATTTTTATCGGAGATTTATCAAAAATTTCTCCGCGATTTGCAAACCCATAACGGAATTACTAAAGGGAAATCCGAAGGATTTCAAATGGAACAGTGAGGCTGATGCCTCTTTTGAATTGCTAAAAGAAAAATTTGTCACAGCACCGATCCTATGCCACTTCGACTCATATCGCGAGACGGTAGTGGAATCCGATGCTAGCGACTTCGCACTCGGATGTGTCCTTTCGCAGTTCATTGAAAAACGGTTACACCCGGTCGCTTTCCACTCAAGAAAGTTGAACCCGGCGGAACGTAACTACGATATCCACGACAAAGAATTACTGGCAATCGTGGAAGCATTCCAAGAATGGCGACATTACCTCATGGGAACTGACAGACCAATTACGGTTCACACCGACCACCAGAACCTGCAGTATTTCCTAACAACTAAAGCTTGGAGTGGCAGACAAATTAGGTGGGCGCAAAAATTGGCTGACTTCAATTTCAAAATTGTTTATAGACCAGGATCAAGGAGCGGTAAGCCTGATGCTCTAAGCAGACGGCCGGAGTACCGTCCTGAGGAGGGAGCTGCGCAAAGTGAACAGTCCATTCTCAAACCTGAGCACTTCTGCAACATGATCCAAATTTCTATAGTCGTCGGAGAAGATGACAATATGGATCCAGCCCCGGTCATACCAAACCACCAGCACCAATTTCGAGCAATGTGCCTAGACCCGAAAGCCCTCCTCCCTACACCAGGTACCGCCCAAGCAGCAGGTCACGACCTGTATGCACCATGAGATTCAGTAATCCCAAGCAAGGGGCAAGCCCTTGTGGATACCGGAATCGCAATCGCAGTTCCCAAATGAACATACGGTCGGATAGGTCCAAAAAGTGGACTAGTGACCAAATACATGATCGACGTCAAAGCTGGCGTCATAGATGCAGACTACCGTGGAGAAGTAAAAGCCTTGTTGTATAACTTGGGAAAAAAGGATTACAAAGTCCAAGCGGGAAGTAAAATCGCACAACTGATTCTAGAACAGATCCATACAGGCGACCTATCGGAAAGCATGGAACTGGATGATACTGAGCGAGGCAACCAAGGTTTTGGAAGTACTGGCACCGGCTTGGAAGAGGTATCCAGACACACCAGCTTCCTTTATGACAACCCCGACGAAAACAAGCACTTTGACTAATTCGACCTTGATCAACATTGGCTACTCCACGAGAAGTCTACCGTGATGGCTACCCGAGTGGTCATCAACGCAACACCTAAGGAATTCAATTAAGAATTCCTCCAAACCGTCCGAGATGCTGGCACCGATGATCAAGATTGGACATCTCGGAAAACAGAACTAGAAGACCTAAAAGCACAGGATAAGGAAGGACCAAAACATTGGAAACTGGATAAAGGTCTTATATACTTTAAGAACCGACTATTCATTCCAGCCTCAGAGCCTATACAAACCATGATCGCTAAGAGCTGCCACAACTCTAAGGTAGCCGGACACTTCGGACAAGAGAAAACTCTGGAAATTGTAACCAGAGATTTCCACTGGAAAGGGATTACCAACTGGGTAAACGATTACGTTCGCTGTTGCGACGATTGTCAACATAGCAAGTCACCACCACATGCACGTTACGGATTCCTCCAACCTTTAGGAATTCCTTATGCCACATGGACTTCAATTTCGGCTGACTTCATTACCCAACTCCCAGAATCCAACGGAAGTACCCAGATCATGGTAGTAGTCGACAGGTTCACCAAAATGGCCCACTTCGTCCCCTTACCTACCACCGTGACCGCTAAAGACGTGGCCACGGCCTTCTTAAAAGAAGTTTGGAAATTGCATGGACTCTTAACCGAGATCATCTCGGACATGGATGCTAAATTCGCCGGAGAATTTTGGGAATCTCTCTGCAACCTACTAGGCATCAAACGAAAGACGTCAACAGCTTACCACCCTCAGACTGACGGACAAACTGAAAGGACCAACCAAGTGCTGGAAGGTTACTTAAGGACTTTTGTCAACTATGATCAGGATGACTGGTATTCCCTGTTGCCCCTAGCCGAACATGCCTACAATAATTCAGTCACCTCAGGGCATGGATTAACACCGTTCTACGCGAACTATGGATTCCATCCACAGACCGAATGGATAACCGAGCGCGAAGCGCGCAACCCCGGAGCAACCACTTATGCTCACTGGATTAAAGCGATACACCAACAAGCACGGGAAACGTTACAAGAAACGAGGGAATCAATGTCCAAGTACTATGATAAAAAAGCACCACAGCAACCAGACATTCAAGTTGGTGACCGAGTCATGCTCAATGCAAAAAACATCCGTACGAAACGACCCTCCAAGAAACTAAGCCCAAAGCTTTACGGACCATGGAAAGTTCTCGAAAAACGAGGCGATCGTGCCTTTAAGTTGGAAATTTCGGAACGATGGAAAATCCACCCCGTATTCCACGTATCGTTACGCGAGCCCTACCGATTGTCGGATCGACCAGAACGGGAACAGGCCCCAAGGGGCCCGGAAGAGATTGAAGGCGATCTCGAGTAGGAAATAGAGAAAATCATTAAGAGCGAGGTTCTCTCCTACACCAGAAGAGTTCACGGCCGCAATAAGCGAATCCACGAACTCAAGTACTTTGTGAAATAGAAGGGGTGTTCTGAAGACGAGAACACTTGGGAACCACCCGAGTTCATGAGGCATGCTCAGGAGTTGGTGGAGGAGTTTCATAGAGATAACGCGGAAATGCCAGGGCCGAGGTAGAATGGTGAAGAAAGGTTTTCCTTCACGTGGCCAAGTAAACGCGTGAAGGTTTTTTACCCTACTTGCACCGAGTTCTAGAAGGAATTTAATAATGTACCATATTAGAAGATAGAAACAAAAGACTCGAGACGAGCTGCACGAGGAGGGGGCTAGTGTTACACATATGAACACACAGACCTTCCCCGCGCACAGCCCTCCTGAAAACCGCGAAGATTTCATAGCCAACACCCCCCTCCGGCCCCACTGTTAGCCCTGCGCGCAGTAATAGTGTCGCCGGAATTTGGTGTCCCGACAGTATACACCGGTGAACACGAAGCATGCTTCATAACACCGTATACGTCGTCGCCGTCCGTCCGACCGGAAGCTGTTCGCAGGATATATGGGAGGGGACCTGAGACCGTGTCTGAAAAGTGGAATGGAGTCAATCGGACGGGTAACCGTGGAGCTACGAGCTAAGCGAGGTTGACCACCTCTGACATGGACAGAAGGTGTTGGGACGAAATCGCCAACAGTCCAATGAGTTATCGGGACGTGCCCGTTAGGACGAGGCACGAAGCCCAGTCAAGTGCTCGCAGTGTATAGAGCCAACCGGAGGCCTATCTGTGGGTGAGGAACTTTTCCACGATGTTGACTAGTCGGATCGTAGCGAAAAGTCCTCGAAGTCAATACAGTCAAGTAGTGAAGACGACGAGGCATTTGATAAGACTCTTGAACGGAGCTGATCACTCCAGTCAGAGTTAGGAGGACAGCGAGTCGGCTCGAAGCGAGACCACTCGCTTGTACTTAAAACCTCCGAGACGAAGGAATCATGCGTTTTCGCCGGAGAGCTTTCGAACACCCTCGCGGAAACACGACACCACATGGAGACCGTAGTCTGAGCAAAGACGCAAAGTTTACCAGGGTCAAACGGATGCCCGTTACAATAGTAAGGGTAGTAAATGGGAGAAGGTACATTGTTTGGTATAAGATAGATGTAGCCCGTGACCACCCAGACGTGGAATATAAATATCGAGGTGCCTCCTTAGCTTTCAGAACTATCAGCGAACGGAGAAGAGATCTTATCAATATATTCGTTATACTTTGATACATACTTTTGTTACAACCTTTCTTGACCACTCTCCGAGAAACCTTATTGGCCCCAGTTACAATTCGTCAGACCTAGAATTGGCTGCCGCCTAACACTTCTATTCTGCTCCCTCCATTGAGCATTCCTAGCTTGTTCAGCAGCTCAACTGTGTTCTAAGTTTTCTATGGCCAGTGTACCAGATTGTACCTGAGCTAAACCTTCTTGTAAAACAAGCTTCAGGTGATACTGAAAGGTTGGTGAAAGCCCAGCAGCCCTGTACTGTAATTCTTCACCTTGGCACTTTAGATGAGGAATAGTGAGAGGAATTGTTTGTGGTAAGGGTAGCGGAGATGGTGTGACTAGTAGAGATGGAGTAACAACAGACTTGTACAATTTCGTAATTATAATATTTGGATTGTAAGAAATCAGCCCAGTTACATGAAAGGCAGCTTGAATAGTAGATTCCTTAAATGTTTGTTGGTGAATTGAATCAATCATATTCAAAAACTTGATCTTGTCAAACTCACCACATCCTGTGCATGTTGCTGCTTCAACTGCCTCTGCATGGTAATACTTCCAGGGTTGAAATACTACAACATCTAATGATAGTAGGAGGTGACTTGAGTGAGGGGGGAGGCAGAAGACAATAATCTTGTACTCATCACAGTACTTGATAAACGGTTTCATACAGTATAATTCAAAGCTACCGAGAAGAAGAAGTCAGTATGTGCCACTATATTTCAGAAGTGAAAATCATTCAAAGTGGGCCAACCATTCAAGTGACAATACGTCATTACTATAACCAGTTTCGGAGGTGCCCAGCAGATCCTTATCTGGAATTAAAGTAGCAGCATACCAGGGCTCCTGCTGAATAACACTAGGAATAATAATCATCAAAGGAAGGACAGTTTTATCTCCAGCAACAGTTTCACATCTAGCGACAAGTCTCGAATTTGCCGAGCTACTAAGGTAGCATTCCCTAGTAGGATCTCAGGTAATGATCCATTGATCTTTTCCGATGCCGATACAGAAGCCAGTTTCGTCCAAGTTGTATATATCAATCTGTTGAATGTTATACTGGTAACAAACTGACTGATATTTTTCACACCAAGCACGTATATCATTGTTAAGAATCCTACCACGGTCGGGGGTGTGATAGGTAATGATTCTTATCTTCGATATAAGGTACTAGTTCTTAGGCCATTGCCTACATGACGTTCGATAGCCGAGTCCTATGACTCCTATCGTGTCGCTGTTAGGGGGTAGGTAACTCTAAGGTCAAGCGAGTGTACACTAGGCCCTATAATCTTCTGTCTCGGAGATAGTCAGGAAGGCTCGTAAAGATAGAAGTAAAGTAGAACGAATATATTGATAAGATCTCTTCTCCGGTCGCTGATGATAGACTTTAAAGCTTGGGAGGCACCTCGATATTTATATTCCGCGTCTGGGTGGTCGCGGCCTACATTCAATCCCTTACTGACTATGTACCTACCATACTAACGCTTCAGTGTCTTTGGAGTGTGAACTCCGTTTGACCCTGAAAACTAACTTCCCCGCTCTCTTCCTTAGTGGAGTGATCAGCTCCGTCAAAGGACTTATCAATGACTCTTCTATGTGCATAGCTTAGAGTGCATGACGAAGATAACTAACTCGACCAGTGAGTTGTTATTAACCAATCGTAACTAGGTCTTCCGGATGACTCTAGCTTACGCGAGCTAAAGGGGCATACATATTACTTCTTGTAATTGCATGTAGACTAGCAGAGGTCGTAGCTCCATAACTAACCGACCAATCTGAACCAACTAAGTCTTATCTTGTAGAGCGGAGCTCCTTCTATGTTATCCAGCAAAAACCCCTCGGTCGCATGCCTCGTATCTCCCCGGAGCGGGCTGCATAGATGCCTTGTCATATCATGCGCTATTATCTTAGCGCTGCAAATACTATGGCGGGGCCCGGAGTCGAACACGTGACCTTATGCATTTTAGTCACGTGCCGCACCGATTACGCTATTATGTGTAACATTAGCTCCATCCTCTTCGAGACTCGTCCTCAAGTCTTTCTATGTTTCTAGGGTAATCTATATATGGTACATTTCTATAGTCGTAAAGAAAATTCCGTTTTTAGGACTCTATCCAGGTAGGGTGAAAAACCTTTGCGCGTTTACTTGTCCACGCCTAGGAAAACCTTTCCTGATAATCCTACCTCAGCGTGGCATTTCCGGGTTGTCTCTATGGAATTCTTCCACTAAGTCGGTAGCATGTTCGAGATGCTCCAGGGGCTCCCAGGTGTTTTCATCCTCCGAACACCCTTTCCATTTAATAAAATATTTGAGTTCTCGGATACGTTTACTGCGTCCAGAGACTCTTTTTGTGTAGGTGAGAATTTCGCTTTTAACGATTTTCTCGACCTCCCATTCCAGATCGCCATCGATCTCTTCTGCGTCCTGCGGCCTCTGTTCCCTATCTGGTCGAACCGATGTTCGGTAAGGTTCGAGGAGCGACACATTAAATACGGGGTGTATTTTCCGTCGTTCGGAAATTTCCAACTTGAAAGCGCGGTCACCTCGTTTCTTGAGTATTCGAAAGGGTCCGTAAAGTTTTGGGCTCAACTTCTTGGACGGTCGCTTGGTTCGAATATTCTTCGCATTTAGCATTACTCGATCTCCAACCTCATAATCCGGTTGTTGCTTAACTTTGGGATCGTAGTACTTGCTCATTGCTTCGCGAGTGAGTTGTAGGGTGTCTCGGGCTTGTTGGTGTATTTCCTTCATCCAGTGAGCGTAGGTTGTTGCTCCTGGATTCCGTACTTCTCTTTCTTTCATCCACTCCGTTTGTGGATGATAACCGTAGTTTGCGTAGAATGGGGTCAAACCGTGCGCTTGGGTTACCGAGTTGTTGTATGCATGCTCGGCTAACGGTAATAGAGAACACCAATCATCCTGGTCATAGTTGACAAAACTTCGAAGGTAACCTTCCAGCACTTGGTTGGTTCTTTCGGTTTGCCCGTCAGTTTGAGGATGGTAGGCGGTTGACATTCTTCGTTTGATGTCGAGTGATGCGCACAGTGATTCCCAGAATTCTCCTGCAAACTTGGCGTCCATGTCCGAAACGATTTCAGTGGGCAACCCATGAAGCTTCCAAACTTCTCGTAGGAATGCGGTTGCCACGTCCTTAGCACTAGCGCTGGTTGGTAATGGTATAAAGTGGGCCATTTTACTGAATCGGTCGACAACAACCATAATCTGCGTGTTGTCGTTCGATGGAGGAAGTTGTGTGACGAAGTCCGTGGAAATCGAGCTCCAGGCTGCGAAAGGTATTTGTAACGGTTGCAAGAAACCATACTTGGCATGTCTTGGGGCTTTACTATGTTGGCATTCGTCGCATGAGCGAACATAGTGGTTGACCCAGTCGCTTAATCCTTTCCAGTGAAAATCTCGCGTAATGATTTCCAAAGTCTTTTCTTGTCCGAAATGTCCCGCTACTTTAGAGTCGTGACAACTTTTTGCGATCAAGGTTCGTAGTTCCTCCGAGGCTGGTACGTACAGCCTATTTTTGAAATAAATGAGCCCATCTTTAGTTGACCAGTGCTTAGGCCATTGTGCGTTATCGTTTCTTAATCTTTCCAATTCCTTCCTTCTGGATTCCCAGTCCTCGTCCTGTTCACCTGCCTTTTTTACCGATGATGTGAATTCTTCATGGAACTTCTTGGGGTTTGCATTCAGCACTACCCTAGTTGCCATGACCACTGATTCTTTATGCAGTTGGTCGTGAGTTTCCTCGTCGGTTAGGTCGAAGTATTGGTTGAGGTTCGAGTCCTTGTTTAGGAAGTTGATATGAGGTGGGGTCTCGGTTAATGCAGTTCCTGTGCTCCCGAATCCCTGTTCTCCTCTCTCCGTGTCGTCTAACTCCATCTGTTCTTGGAGTTCACCCGTATGAATCTTTTCTAAGATTAACTGGGCAATCTTCGTGCCAGCTTGTGCTTTGTAGTCTTCCCTATGCGTATTATACAGCAGCGCCTTGACTTCTCCTCGGTAATCCGCATCGATGACCCCGGCGCGGGTGTCAATTCCGTATTTGGTAGCTAAACCACTTTTTGGTGCGATGCGACCGTAAGTTCCTTTTGGTACTGCGATTGCTATTCCGGTTTCGAGTAAGGCTTGTCCTTTTCCAGGTACGATAGTATCTTTTAATGCATACAAATCGTAGCCAGCTGCTTCTCTGGTTCCTTTGGTCGGTAACTTGGCCTCTGGGCAGAGTCGCATTGCTCGAAATAGGTTTTGTGTAGGGTTGACTGTTACTCTCTCGTTGTCTTCCGATCCTAAAACTATAGAAATTCAGATGACGGCGAAATGCGCTGGTTTCAGAATCGACTGTTCAGTTCATTCAGCTCCTCCCTCAGGGCGGTACTCCGGCCGCCTACTCAACGCATCTGGTTTGCCGCTGCTCGTTCCTGGTCGATAAACAATTTTGAAGTTAAAATCGGTTAACTTCTGTGCCCAGCGAATTTGTCGGGCGCTCCAGGCTTTCGTGGTGAGCAAGTATTGTAGATTCTGGTGGTCCATATACACGGTGATTGGACGATCTGTTCCCATCAAATAATGTCGCCATTCTTTGAACGCTTCGACGATGGCAAGAAGTTCCTTGTCATGGATATCGTAATTGCGTTCAGCGGGATTTAACTTTCGGGAGTGGTACGCGATTGGGTGTAGTCGTTTCTCCATGAATTGGGAGAGTACGCAGCCCCAAGCAAAATCGCTAGCGTCAGTTTCCACAACCGTATCCCGTTCGGGTTTGAAATGGCATAAAATGGGTGCAGTAATGAACTTCTTCTTTAGAAGTTCAAAGGATTCGTTTGCTTCGTCAGTCCACAGGAAGCCACTCGGGTTTACCTTCAATAACTCCGTAATAGGTTTGCAGATAGCCGAGAAATTCTTTATGAATCTTCGGTAAAAGTTTGCAAAACCCATGAAAATTTGTATGTCCCTTATGGACTTTGGCGGCTCCCATTTCTTTATGGCATCCACCTTTCGCTTACTCATCGACACTCCTGTCGTTGAGATAATGTAGCCCAAAAATTCCAACTCTTTTACATGGAAGACCGATTTTTTTAGCGAGATGGCTAACTTATACCGTCGTAGTTGTCTCAGAACTTTCCGCACGAGTTCGATGTGGTCCTTTTCGTTTTTTGAATAGATCAGTATGTCGTCAATGTAACATACAACTCCTTGATCCAAAAATTCTTTTAACACCACATTCATCATACTCTGGAAAGTCGCCGGTGCGTTTATCAGTCCAAAAGGCATGACCTCGTATTGTTTTAAACCGTACTTTGTTCCGAAAGCAGTTTTGTCCCCATGTCCTTTTGGTATGCGTACTAAGTTGTACCCTTTAGCTAAATCGATTCGTGACATTATGTCTCATCCTTCCACTCTGTCCCGTAGCTCTGACATTAGAGGTAACGGACATTTATTCGCAATCGTAAGCTCGTTTAGCTTACTATAATCCACACATAGTCGTAGGCCACCACCAGGTTTTGGAGCGAAAAGAACTGGTGCTCTATACGGAGATTTGCTAGGAATTATTTTTCCTTGCTGAGTCATCTCATCCAGGTATTCGCGTAGAACTTTAAGTTCTTTTTCCGACATAGGATATATCGGTCCCCATGGTGGCTTAGCTCCTTCAACCAGCTCAATCTTGTGGTCAAACTCGCTATGGTCCGGTAATCGATCAGAGGCTTGTGTGGAAAACACGTCTTTATAATCCTGGTAGCACTTTGGCAATCTTTTCCAAGCTACTTCCCAGGGTTCGTCGGGGTACTCGAATGGCGCTATCATGCCTTTGGCATGCATCCGTCCGACGAATATAGCCTTTTCGTCAAGTAGTAGGGACTCGTCCCATTCTACTTCAATAGGGTCTTGTGCGCGTCCGGTATGATCCGCGCATTTTTTATCTGTAAACGTCCAGGATTTTGAGTTGCCAATATTTGTAATCGGGTGTTGGTTATGCCACCAACCGAAAGGTATAATCATATCCTGAGCGACTGTGTTAACCACGTCGCAGGACACGAGTGACGAGTGTTGGTTGGTTCCTATTTCCAACCTTATAGGATGGGTATAAAGCCATCCATTTTCCTTAGAGGGTTTGCCATCAAATCCCTCGATCTGGAGAGGCTTCCGCCGTCTTTCGGTGGGTATGCCTAATCGCTGTACTAGAGTTTTGCTAATAACAAAGATATTGGAGCCCGAGTCTAATAACACGCGAATCGGTACTCGATCTTTGTTGGAACGAAGGTATGCAGTGCCTTCGGGGCACTTATATCGTTCTGGTTCTGGTACATAGGTTTTGGTGCGCTTGGGCCTCGTATGCGGGCCTTGGTTGGTTGTCTGTCGTTTGCCCATGGTTGCGGGGGTGGTGATTGTTACCACGCCAGCATGGTTTCGACTACTAAAGCCTCCTCAGACAACCTTGGGACGTTTCGCTTAATTACCCTCAATGACGATATTTAATCATACCGAACTCAGAAACCCAAACTGAGTCGAGGATCGACCTTTTAACCCGGCCTTAGGGTTTGCTTTCGGTTCCCATCATGGGGGGACCCCCTGGGGCGAGCACGCTGTCCCCAGTTTCCCTCATCCTGATGATGGACTACCCCATTGCCGTCGCCATGGGTGCCCCTTCCCGTACTTGTACCAGCCTTTCCTTGCAAGACGCCCCGTTTATGACTAATGCGTATGGAGTCTTTGGACATCGGGTTGTCTTCTCTTGCGTGGAACCGTTTTAAACTGGTACGTCTTTCTGGGACTCTTTCTATCGGGTGTACCGCCTTGCTGAGCGCTCTATCGCCAGTTTCAACTCATATCAGGCTGCGTCCAGCCAGCTTGGACTCCTGTCTAGCTGGTTCGATAGCTGTGCACTATCTGGTTGTACTCCCGATCTTCTTAACCCGTTTTCACATGCAACGCCTAGCGAAGGCCTCCGAGGGGTGTGCATCCCGCTGTAACCAAGAGCATAATCTACTTGTTAACACTCTTGAAGCACTTTGCATCCCTTGGCACTTTCTTCGGAGTGCGCCTTTGCGTCATTCTTGCATAATGCGTTCCAAAGAGCATCACGCTAGGTCGGGGAGAGGTGTACTGCCAGACAAGAGCGCGTATTTCTTCGTCTTGTTGACCATCCTATATAGTGTGCGCTTCCCTTATACGGATGCTCCACCATTGCCATGGACTTCATTTCTATACCCTCGCTTAATCCGAAGTCGTTTCCCAAATCCGAGATGCTGGGTTTGCTCGAGTTTGGCCCACCTTTCCACCCGCAGGTTTTGGGCGGACTTCAACTCGTCGGGTTCTCGGGACTGCGATCCTGCGCCCAGTAGTCAAATTTACCGCGGCGGCCTTTTGACACTCACTCCACTTATGATTAGTGAGTCCACAGCGCGTGCAGCCATCATTCTGGCACCGTGAGTTGATCGTTTCCTGTGGAATTCCTTCGTGGGCCGATTTCCAATCGGTATGTACTCGCTTTGTAGGTGACGAGCCTGTTTTCGCGGGTTTCCACTTTCCTTTCTGGTCTTGCTTCGGTGGGGACCAAGTCTTAGCCTTTCCTTTAGGTTGGCTACTTCGGTCCTTGTCCCCAAACTTCCTTTTCGGAATTGTCGTCTCGGAGCTACCGCCCTTCAAGCGTTGTTGCTCTTTGAATTCCTCATCCTTCATGCCTACAGCTCGTAGCTGTTCCATCCACGCATCATCCGAGTCGACCTCCTCATAAGACATTCTGAGTAGGATGGACGGTGGCAGTTTACTTTCCACAAGTTGTCTCCAACTCTGGCCCTTCATTTGCCCCTGGATATTCAACAACTCGAGTTGAGTAATATATGCCTCGATGTTGTTTTGGTACGGCACTTTTGTCATTTGATTTAGTGCCTTTCCAGCTTCGTTGTAAGGAGCGTAACGCTTAGTTATTTCCGTTCGGAAGTTTTCCCATAGTTGGAATTCCTCCCGTCGCTCCTGGCCCGCTAGTCCATCCATGGCATTTCGGTACCATTCCTTGAAGGGTATCACGTCCCTTCCTTTCGTCCTGCCCAGGGCACACACGATCTTGTCATGGTCCTTGTCCCCATGGTGAGGGTTCCTCCGAAAATAATCCTCGCATTCCGTTAACCAGTTTTCCACCTTCTGGTAACTAAGATTTTCGAAGTAGGATGGTAGTTCGGCTGGTTTCCTACTAGCCCCAGCCACTGCTCGTGTCATCAGGGCTGCCAATTCATCAACCTCAAAGTGCACGTTTCCTGGTGCTTGGCCTGGTCCAGGAGGTCCGCCACCTCCGCCGGGAGGTCCACCGCCTCCACCGGGAGGTCCACCGCCTCCGCCTGGAGGTCCACCGCCTCCCCCGGGAGGTCCACCGCCTCCGCCTGGAGGTCCACCGCCTCCACCGGGAGGTCCACCGCCTCCACCGGGAGGTCCACCGCCTCCGCCGTTAGGATCCCTTTTTGGGGGCACTGGTGGGGGTGGTGGGGCGTAAGCACTTTGGTGGTCTGCTTCAGTCTCATGAACTGTTCCGGCATATGAAGCTCCTCCGTAGGGGCTTGGTGGAGGTAGAGGTGAGAACCCCATATTGTCCGGTTGGGGGTTGTGGCCTGTTGGGACCTTTCCGAATCGTCTTTCTAATGCCAAGGTGACTCCGTCGGCAATTAGTTCGCTCATCATTCCCGTCATATCCGCTATTTCGGTTCTGACATCGGTTTGGAAATCCTTCATTTGCCGTAACAAAGTGGCAAATTCCTTTTCCTGTCATCTAACCGTGTCTTTAATCCCTTTTCGGTGCTCGTTGGTATTGTTGACTGTCACGGCCACCTAGCCTGGTATAGGAGAGGGACATTGGGTTTTTCGTTGCATATATTGGTTGTGGTTTCTTAGGTTGCGCAGTTGGATTTCTTTGGTTTTAGGATGATTGGGATAGGTTGCCGCGACGGAGACTGGTGGAACCTAACGGAAAGATCGCGGCTGCGCGCCATGCCAAGAGTTTTCTTTTGTATTACTGATCATGGAGGATTTCCTAGCTATATAAGGGGGTGTGCCCCCTTATATTTTATGTTCTTCACGCAATCTGGTCATCTCCTTCGGACACCTGTACCTAGGAATTACACTCTCTTCTACTTCGCGTCCTCCTGAACCCCTGAACCCTGACCCTGAACTCCTGAACCCCTCGAACCTTGTACAAGTCGCTTCGGTTGTATCTCCGTTCCTGAACCTCGCTTCCAGACTCTTGCCGGTTGCTATCGCGGTGTGCCTTGGGCTACCCGGTCCTCAGACCCTGTTCGTTACATTGACATACTCAGTCAACTTCTCGTTGAGGGCCGCCGTTAGGTCCTCATGGTCCTTTGCGGTTTTCTTTTGGAACAAGTCGAAGGCCTTTCTATCCATCCTTCGTTGCTCTTGAAGCTCCTCAATCATCCGAGCCAAGGTATTGTCTCGTTCCATAGCATCCACCCTACGTTCCGCACCTTCTCTTTCCAACCTCGCAGTTTTCCTAGACTGCTCCTGTTGGGCCAAATTTGACCTGGTCATTTCCTCGGCTACCCTTAAATGGTAGCTTTCCAGCTCCGCCGCTACATCACCCTGCAGCCCTTGGGCTGTTCGTTCCATCCTGGCTAGTTCATCTCCCATGAACCTCTCGCCTTTGTCCATCCTTGCCTTTACTCCGACTAGTTCGTCGGCAAGGCGCTTTCCCGCTTCCGTCAGTGCCGCATAAGCGACTTGCTGATCATTCTGAGTCTGGGTGATGCTTCGGTCTAACTGAGCCGTCACCCTTCCTACTAACGTTGCAAAGTTTTTGAATCTTTGCTCTTCGGTGAATGGACTTGGTGGTGGAGGTCGTCCTCCTCCTAAAAATGAGCCCAAGCTAATAGGGTCTCGTGGGAGACTAGGTTGTCCAGATCAAGGGAAAAGTCCTCCAACTGTTCGTGGGTCCCAGCCACCTATGGATCGTGGAGAGTCTGTGGTTTCCTCCATTTCGGTGTCTTTCGGCTCACCGCTCTCCGTAATTTAAGGTATGTCCGTCATATTGTTCCTCGTTTAATTCGCGTTGGTGCCGAAGCTCAATTTCCAACGCCCAAGGAGCCAAGGATCCCTCGTATCCTCCTTCGTCGTCGCAGAGGACGGAAGTCGTACCGTGGTACGTTGTATCGCAGGTGGGTTCCTCGTAAGGTTCCCAGTCGGGGTTGTTGAAGTAGTAGCAGAAGAAATGAGGTTCCGACCACTCTTCAGAGTAAGTGAACCAGGAGGGTTCGTCTTCTTCGAATAACGGGATGTCTGCTAATTTGGTTTCCCAAAGTGTTTTGAAGGAGACGTAGATAGGCGTGGATCGTGGTTCGAAGGTGGTGTCTGAATGTTCTTCAAAGTCCACTAATTGAATTTGTGGTCTCAAAGGGATCATTCAGAGAGCCTTGGTAACCAGAGGTTATCAATATAGTGTTAGGGGGTAGGTAACTCTAAGGTCAAGCGAGTATACACTAGGCCCTATAATCTTCTGTCTCGGAGATAGTCAGGAAGGCTCGTAAAGATAGAAGTAAAGTAGAACGAATGTATTGATAAGATCTCTTCTCCGGTCGCTGATGATAGACTTTAAAGCTAGGGAGGCACCTCGATATTTATATTCCACGTCTGGGTGGTCGCGGCCTACATTCAATCCCTTACTGACTATGTACCTGCCATACTAACGCTTCAGTGTCTTTGGAGTGCGAACTCCGTTTGACCCTGAAAACTAACTTCCCCGCTCTCTTCCTTAGTGGAGTGATCAGCTCCGTCAAAGGACTTATCAATGACTCTTCTATGTGCATAGCTTAGAGTGCATGACGAAGATAACTAACTCGACCAGTGAGTTGTTAGTAACCAATCGTAACTAGGTCTTCCGGATGACTCTAGCTTACGCGAGCTAAAGGGGCATACATATTACTTCTTGTAATTGCATGTAGACTAGCAGAGGTCGTAGCTCCATAACTAACCGACCAATCTGAACCAACTAAGTCTTATCTTGTAGAGCGGAGCTCCTTCTATGTTATCCAGCGAAAACCCCTCGGTCGCATGCCTCGTATCTCCGCGGAGCGGGCTGCATAGATGCCTTGTCATATCATGCCCTATTATCTTAGCGCTACGAATACTATGGCGGGGCCCGGAGTCGAACACGTGACCTTATGCATTTTAGTCACGTGCCGCACCAATTACGCTATTATGTGTAACAGTCGCGCCTATTCCCTTAATATTCTTAAGTCCTTGCTTATGACTTATAGTAACTTTTGTGGAACGAGAGATAGTTTTCTCGCTTAAGGTGACATAAAGCTTAAAGAGTGTAAAGGTAGGTTTTATTCTTCATAAAACATAAAGGTAGGAAATAAACTAGAAGAAGGTGTGAAGAGCTCATACTCGGGGTTCTAGTGACTCTTTATATAGTCGCTCTTCACCTCGCGTGACTCACACTTCACGTCATGCGAACCCTGTGACTCATAACCGTGAGTCATGTAAAATCCATTAGCTGACTCCTATGAGTCGCTACGCAACATACCTAAATCCAATCTTAACTAAGTAACTAAATCACGTGCGCAACTCACATCACCTGAGCGAAACCCATGACTCGGAATATAAGTTATGTGCTAAAATCATAACATCGTGTGACTCACAATTTTGAGTCAGGAGCAGGTAAGCATAATAAGCTATGACGTGCTAGCCTGTATCATGTGAAATCCCAACATACCTGTAGTCCAGAATTCTGAACTATGTGAAATCTGTCTTGTTTAGTCACAGTTTGTGACATTAGCTCCTCTCTCGCTCAGCCCGAGTCCCATCGGGCTTTACTCATTCTGCCACATTTCCTCATCCCTCCGGCTACCTCCTTTTCCGTGGTAATAGCTACGATTAAGTCTTCGGACCGCCCTTTCGGTCATCTCCAAGTGCCTGCGCGTCATTGTCGCCTGGCTCACATGTTCCCTCTCCAGCTCATATCTTGCTCCCTTCTCTTTCGCCAACTCCTTCTTGAGTTGGTTTACCCTCCGCAGGGTTCCTCTCTTCATTGCCTCCAGCAATACTCTGGTTAGCTGAAGGTCTTTTTCCAACTCCGCTATCACCCTCTGTTGATCCTCTGCCTGAGGCAACCTCGGGGTAGCTCCTCCCATCTCCTCCTGCTAGGAGACGTACTTTATTTTCTTAGTTTTTAGCCAAGTGTGTAATTTTTTCGCACCCCTCCTCCGTGACTCCTTCCTCGGAGTTGGTTTGATGTATTGTACCAGAGCCACTAGCTCTGGGGTCGGGGATCTCATGGGTGATCCCAAGGGTGATGTCTTTGGTGGCCATCGGTTCACTTCCCAAGTCCAATATCCAGATCCTTCCTTCTCCGTTTTGTGTACTTGGTACTCGTCATTGTAACATCCTGTCCATGACCGGTTCGCGTGTTCTCTTTCCGGTATCGTTGCTCTTCGGATTGGAAAATCTGCCAAGTTTACCCAATCCTCCAGGTTGTACTCCTCCTTGATTAGAGTACTTGCTTTTTCTGGTATCGGGATGCAATATCATGAACTTGTAGGGGTTATGTGTCTGAACACATGTTGTTCTGGGAGTCTTTGTAGTGTTGAGGGTATCGGTAGCATCGTGTGTTGCCAGTTGTAAGAGTCGGTCCATAGTAGCTTCTGTAACGGGGGCTCCCTCAGGTAGATGGCTCCCAAGGATGCGACCGTACCAAACTTCAAATCTCTCGAACACAGCTCTTGCAAAAGTGTAAAGAATAAAAGTAAACTGGAAAACTTAATATCGTTAAGCTCAGGCTTATCTCAATTAAAGTCTCTCGAGAGGATGTTGATTGTGTCGGGGTAGGAGAGTTCTCGTATAATCTTTAAGTAGTCAGACTTATACTATAAACTCCCCCATCAGGTTACCCCGACCAACGTGAGTATGCCCTTCTCCGTAAGGGTTACCCCGGCACCATTACCGTGTCCCCGAAGGGCCATAGGTGTCAGCGCACTCTAGCAGAAATCTCCTTTCTGCACGTCAGTTCCTGCAAGGTGTTTACCAATACACCTGCTGGAGTGAAAACCTCTGCGCATCGGTATCTCGTCAGTGGCTAACTGTCGAGACCCTTAGGAAAGCTAACTAAATGACTCTCTTCCCATATGCTATGACCTATGCAAGTACTCGTAGACATCAGCTGTCTTCCGGCTAAGTTCTATCTTTCCTGATTGCGAACTTAGGGGGTCTACGAGGCTCCCTCGGAGAGCTGTGTCGACGGCGGGACCCATAGGCGCTACCCATGGTCCCTTACCCCCGGCACACCACTCACCGTGATAAGTGTCATGCTATTAGAGTCTTCAAACAACCCACAAAGAGCCTACGGCAAAGGGGCACGTGTAGGCATGATTGGCGTAAAACCTTCCCAGATGTCTCCGGCACTACCCGGGACTACTCAGGGGACCCTTCCGGATAGCTCACGCTAACTCTGTCAGTTTTGGTCCATTTTACTCCGTTCCTTTTGGAGAAGGTACCTGACCTTCTCACCTTGGCCCTCTTATATATCCTGCGAACAGCCTCCGGTCGGACGGACGGCGACAATGCATATAGTGTTATGGACATGTCTTCATACATTCCATTTAACTAGCACAATGGCAACTCCACCCATTTTGGCCCATGACGCCCGGGGCGAACCCTGGGGCCGCAGGTACCTGTAAGGAATAATTCTACCAAGTTACAGCTTGTTCGGAGCACTATAGCTCCTCCCGTAGTCTTCCGATCAAAGTGCAATCAAGTGCCCGTCGATCGTCATTGTGTAACAAACAATCCTAACATTTCCCAAAATTCTTCCGAGAACATTTCCGACGGAAGGTAGGGTAATAGTGTCCCAAAGGTAGGGTAAGTATGTCCCTGGTGACACGAAACCGGTCTCCATGGTAGGGTAACGTGACCTCCTTAGGCAGGGTAAACTCACCCGCCCTTCTAACCTGTCCATAGGCTAGAACAGACATTGTCACGTTATAACTACTACTTAGATACACCTATTCCTTAAGTACCTTCTGTTCTTAGAGATTTCCGGACCATCAGATATGTCTTGGATATGCGCCTGCATACCCGCCTCGTCTACCATCTGCCCTCTTGGTCTCATGTATGGGCATAGACGTAGGTTACCATAGCTCTATATCGTAGGGTCGTTACATCACTCCCCTCTTCTCTAAGGACCGACCCGGTCCGCTAACGTCGTCTTTTATTTCCCCGGTTCGGTTCGCCCTCAACCCTATGGTCTCTGGGTTTGTGGGGATACCGCTGGTGGAAATCCTTCATGGCTTCTAAGCCAGTGTCTTTTAACATCTCATATGGCTCCCAAGAGTTCTCTTCTGTGCCATAGCCTTCCCATGAAACTAGGTACTGAACGAAGCGATTAGGAAATTTCGCTTTCATATTACCGTACCATCGACTATCTACGACTGCCTCGATAACATAACTGTGCTCATTGTCTACTATCTCTGGGACAGGGACTTCTTTAGTCCTTCTACCACTTGGGTCCTCACGATAGGGTTCTAAGAGTCCGACATTGAATACCAGATGGATTGACCAACGGGCAGGCAATTGGAGTTCATAAGCTCGGTTCCCAACCTTTCGCTTGACCACAAAGGGTCCAAACATTCGGTGGTCCAACTTTTCCATAGGTCGCTTGGTGCGGATGTTCTTTCGATTTAGCATCACGCGATCAGCCTTCTTTGCCCTGCCATCTGTGACATCTTCCATCGTAACGTATTCAGGTGATGGCAACCGTTTCTGGTCATGCCACTTCCTTTGCCTCTCTTGAGCTCGCTTAAGTGTATCTCGGACTTCTTGCCAGACACCTTCCCAATTCCTTACCAATAGCTCGCTACTGGGGTGAACACCTTTTTGCTCTGAGACGGTACCCGACCAGTTGGTCCGTGGGTTGAAACCGTAGTTGATCTCAAATGGAGATAACCTAGTTGACTCAGAGGTTGAAGTATTGTATGCATATTCCGCTAAAGGTAGTAGCGATGCCCAATCATCTTGCTGATAAGAACAATAACTTCTTAAGTATTGCTCTAAGGTCTGGTTCACCCGCTCAGTTTGCCCATCAGTCTCAGGATGGAAAGCGGTCGATAACCGTAGTTTCAATTGCAACTGTTGCATCAGGCTTATCCAAAATTTGGATTTGAATTGACTATCACGGTCAGAGATAATAGATTCTGGGAGCCCATGGAGCCGCCAAACTTCCTTCAGGAATATCAGAGCCAGATCCTTGATAGGGATCTCTGTGGCCAAAGGTATAAAGTGTGCCATCTTTGAGAATCGATCCACGATAACCCAAATCTTTGTATACCCTTCTGATTGTGGTAGTGCAACTATGAAGTCCATTGAGATATCCGTCCACGGTCTCAAGGGTACTCCAACAGGTTCCAGTAGACCAAACTTCTTATGCTTAACGGACTTATTCCGTTGACAGGTATCACATGTACGAACATAGTCCGTAATGCTCTCATCCATCTTAGGCCAAAAGAAGTTAGCCCTAATCCTGCCTACCGTCTTATATGTCCCAAAGTGTCCCGCTATACGGGAGTCATGTTCAGCTTCCATGATCTTATCCTTCAAATCCTGTGAGTCAGGAATATACCTCCTGTTCTTATACAGAAGGAGATCTCTTTCAATCGTCAGATTTCGGTCGACTCCTTTGTCTTCCGCTAATACAGCCTTTAAGTCCTTCATATAGATAGGATCCTGTTTCGCAGCAATTCGTGATGCATCCAAAAATGCTGATTGTAACCGGTAGCCTTGACAGGCTGCCAATGCCAGTGGTCGCAAGAGGTCTCGCTCCTGTCCCACAATCCATTGTCTGGGGCGAAAAACTGGCTTTGGTGTCTCTGATAGAGAACTACTCCCCCCTTTAGGGCGGTGGTCTCCACGCCTTGATAATGCATCAGCCTTCGTGTTCAATCTTCCTTCACGGTAAACCACCTTGAAATTGAACGGTTGTAGGAATTCTGCCCAGCGATGTTGTCGGCGGTTGAGGGTCTTAGTACTATTAAAGTACTCCAAATTCTTGTGATCGGTGTAAACCGAGATTTCACCCTCTGCCGACCGAAACAGATGTTCCTACTCCTTGAAAGCTGCAACTATGGCAGTCATTTCCTTGTCTTGTACATCATAATTTATCTCCGCTGGGTGGAACTTCCTACTATGAAAGGCCACTGGATCCCATTTCTCATCTTCGCAGAATTGAGACAGTACGGCACCCAAAGCAAAGTTACTTGCATCCGTTTCCAACTTGGTTTGACGGGTAGAATCGAAGTGTCCTAGGATTGGTCCCGAAGTGAAGGCCTTTCTTAATTCAAAGAATGCCTCGCTACAAGCAGGGGTCCAATCAAATTTGACATCCTTCATAGTAAGGTCTGTCAAAGGCTTCGCTATCTTGCTGAAACCCTCTATAAACCTTCTATAGAAGTTGGCGAAGCCCAGAAAATTTTGGACTCCGACGACGTTAGTCAGCTTCTTCCATTCCAAGATGGAATCCACCTTTTTGGTAGTCATAGATATCCCCTTTTCGGATATCCTATAACCTAGAAATTCTATCTCACGTCTGTGGAAGAACGACTTCTTTATGTTTGCACATAGTCGGTGTTCTCTAAGTGTTTCCATTACGCGCCTAACCAACGAGACATGTTCTTCAATGGTCTCTGAATAGATCAGGATATCGTCCATATAGGCTACGACTCCTTCTCCCAGCATATCTCCAAATATGTCATTTATCATGCTCTGGAAGGTGGCGGGTGCGTTACATAACCCAAAGGGCATCACCTTAAATTGATGTAATCCCAGTTCGCTACGGAAAGCCATGAGGTCTTCATGCGAGTGTTTATCTCCGGTAGCCTTCTTGGCCATTCGGATCCCCCAATAGCCATTCTTGAGATCCATCAAGCTATACACTGTGGCTTTGGAGAGCCTTCCTCGCAGTTCATTCATTAACGGGAGAGGATATCTGTTCTTCACCGTTATTTTGTTGAGCCCTCGGTAATCTATTACCAGTCTTAGTGTGCCATCAGGTTTTGGCACAAACAGTATGGGAGCGGAGGAAGAGGAAGTAGATCTTTCTATCTTCCCTGTTCGTAACATCTCGGTTATGAACTCCTTAAGCGCTTTCCGCTCCTTTTCTGATATTGGATAGATGGGCCCCCAAGGTGGGGTGCTTCCGGGGATCCATTCGATCCTGTGATCATACTTCATATGTTTCGGCAATGCATCTATCCTTTCTTGGCTGAAGATGTCACCGAAGTCCTTGTACTCGGGCGGGAGTTGGATCGTGACATCTCCTCCTCTCTCATCGGCAAACTCTACAGTTCCTAGAAAATATACATTTTCTGGATCTTCTGCCAGTAACTCCTCCTCCGACATGTATACTAACCGCCTCTGCTCCGTAAGACAATTTGCCTTACAGAAATCTGAGCGCCAGGTCAGGGATCCTACTTTCCAATCTATGTTGGGGTTATGATCTCTCAGCCACGACATTGGGAGATAGCCATCGACTCTTCTGTCAGCAATATCAGCTACCTCAAAGCGCATACCATTTACATGATCGCCGATCTTCAAGTCTAATGACTTGGTATAATGAAGACCTGATCCTGGTATATTGTTTCCGCTTGCATCCTTAATCGGAGTATGGATTCTTTTCTTCACACAAGGAGTTTGGGTACTCTTGACCCATTGACTACTTAGTACGGGGCCCGTTGCTCCGCTATCTAGTAGCAATAGTGCTTCAGCACTTACTTGCCTACACCCTATGCGCCAATCCAGTTTCACCCTTAAGTGAATTGATTTGCTATGTCGGGGTGGACTCGAGTGCCTCGCCTTCTTTCGTTGTCTTATTGTACTCATTTTTGCTAGTCTCTTGCCTTTTGACACAAGAGCGGCCACAACGGGTCGGTAAACGTTTTTAAGAATTGTTTAATCAATAAAGGGATTGGAGTCCTGTTTACTATCATGCCAGCATGATTTCGGGTATTAAACCCTCCTCAGGTAAACTTGAAAGATAACTTGTATTCAAGACTAATGACCCGAACCAATTCCAATCGTACAAGACAACTGACCCATATAAGACAAGAAAATACATTTGCTCTCCGGAGACGTTCAGTCAACCGGTGCCAAACAGGGCATCTTTGTGCCCCATCCGAATGTCGCGCGGTTCCCATTTTCCGAAGCGACCCCTCGGAGCAGAATGCTTATCCGAAGAAAAACCTGAAAGTAATTCACCCAGAATGTCCAATATGAAAAAACATAAGAAATAACAAAACCCCAGAACCAAAAGAAAAGACCGACAACGCGTGCGACCGTAACATCTACCTGAGCAGGTAGTCTCTCAATACTCCTGTATTAGGGACTTTGTCAGGACTTAAGAGCTAGTCAACGTGAATTGGTCCTTACCTTAATTGGTTCCACTTGAGTGGCCATCCTTCTTTCAAGATCTTCATGGATCTAGATAGGTCAGCCTATGTTATCT
Source organism: Tuber aestivum (assembly GCA_900010015.1). Lineage (NCBI taxonomy): Eukaryota > Fungi > Ascomycota > Pezizomycetes > Pezizales > Tuberaceae > Tuber > Tuber aestivum. Next base: position 86,821 of record LN891031.1, on the reverse strand, counting down.
CCTTCTTAGGATTAGGTTCTTACCTTCACCGAGGTCCGTATCAACCTCCATGATAGTAGGAGAGGGTTTGCGGGCCTCTAAAAGCTTAGGACCCGAGGGCGGTGGAGGGGACGCTTCAATACGCTTCAGTCGTTTATTGCCCTTTGTCGAAGATTCTGCCTTTGGTCATGACCGTTTCACTCCCGCAGTATTCTTCACGGCATAAACAACTGGGGATGTCATCGAACACTGTCTCCAGAAGTGACCTTACTTCCCACACTTAGTGCATTGCTTATTGTTGCGTCGTTTATCAGTCAGGGTCTGCGGGATGCCTTGATGAGCAATAGCATACTCAGACGTCCCAGCCTGCGTTCCGGCGCCAACATTAGCGGTCTTCCGCGGTTTGTTGTCCTTCCAACCCGAACCTTTCTCCTTCTTCTTAAACCTGCCCGTAGGTTTAGAAGTTTCCTTTTCTCTCTTCTCTCGTGGTCTTGGTGGTTTGTCGTCAATGAGATGTCTGAAATGCTTGTCATCCTCTAAGTTGTGACCGACTTGTTGGAGTAGATCCAAATAGTTGTTGAGGCTGTCGGGGTGAGGGGTCTTTAATGCCCACGCGGCCCGAAGCTTCGGCGTTATCCCAGCCCTAACCTTATCCTTAACCTGTTGATGGTCTGTGTAATTTAGCTTGTACATCAGATCAATGATCCTATCCAGGTAAGGAGTGCTTTGGCTTGGTTTCATCACCAAGTCATTCCACTCGAGGAGATTCGTATCCCGATTCACATTATCACCTCCGTGACTCTGCTCTAACTGTTCACGGAAACCCTTCCATGTCCGGAGCGGCCCGTTCTTGTTGAATGGCATTCCCGCTCTTTTCGCAGCCTCACGGTTGATGTGAGAGTGTATCCCTAGGTACCAATTGCGGGCTTCGTTTTCGAGAAGAGGTATGACCAAGTTGATCTTATCCATGTCCATCAGACGGCAATCGGAAAAGTATTTAAACTTGACTTCGACCAGAGTCAGAAAACTAGCCGGGTCGGCAATCACTGCCTTAAATGTGGGAATGCCGCTTAGCTTCTCTGGCTTCCTGCGACTTGATGAAGACGAGGAACGAGATTGGTTTTGTAACCGCTCTCGTAGTGCATCTGCCCGACGGTCATATCGGTCTTTCTTATCATCGCTCCAGCCATTGCAACGTGGTCCCAAATAGGGTGTGATATCAGGTAGGGAGTGGGCATCATCATCAGAACTGTCATCAGGATCGGAATCACCCGGATCTCCTGCGCCAGCCCCAAAGAATCTACCACCAGGAGGTTGGTTACCACCTCCGCTGCCTCCGGCGTTACTACCGAAAGTTTCCCTTGGTCTCTCATAACCCTCAAATTGCTCGTCTCGACCACCACGATTCCCGTCATCCGGAGGACCCCCTCCTGACGGTGCTTGTGGCGGCACTGAGCCTGCTGGCTGGTTACTCCCCGACGGTATCGGGTTTGGCGCAGCCTGCGACACCTTTAACCATTCGGCAAAAGCTGGGCAGGTCTCTGGGTGTTGTGGAGGTCCCTCGTGTCCTCTCTTTTCACACCACCCACATTTGGGTTCTTCCCTTCCCTTTCCCTTATCTTGTCTACCGTCCTTCGGTGGACCCCCCGGTACCTCTGACGGTAGCGGTTGACAAAAAAAGTCATGACGTCCACTGTATCCAGGGCAAGTGGGGTGACAATAGGGTCCTCTGTTTGAAGGTGTCAGTCCAAACCCAGAAAAGCCAGCATTTCCCGAAGGTTTAACAGGTGCCGTCGGTATGCGGACCTGTGGCCGGTTGGGTTGGCGTGGAGTAGCCGCGACAGGGACAGGAGTACCTTGAGAAGCTGTGGCAGGTCGGCCCGGTTGGCGTGAGGTTCTCTCAAGTATATTTAACGTCTTTTCGATACGGTCAACTAGCCCCGGAGATCCTAGTCTCATGGCTGGCCAAGTACTTTTGACCGCAAGGGGTGCAGGCGTTGCTGCCGGAGTAGGGTTATGCTCGAAAGGTACTACGGGACCTTGTTCGAAGGTTTCCCCGGAGGGAGGGAGGAGCGATTTGGGAAACGGAAAAGCTGATTGCATCTCAGGATATTCCACAGGCGTCACTGTAATTGTAGGAGAGGGTTCTCGAATAGGTCGCGATGGTTGAGGAGACACTCGTCGTGAACCTTGTGGTCGTGTAGTCCCTATAGGACTGACGGAGTGACTGCGGGCCACCGAGGCAGAGAGCGAACGAGAGGAGGCACGAGCGAAGTAATGAGCAGCTTCGGATCCTTGATCCTTTAAGCTTTCCACAATTCTCAGTCCTAAAAGGCTCAGCTGAGGCCTGTATTTCTCGTTTCTCGCGAAGAGAGTCAGTTGCCCCGCATAATCCGCAGGTTTCTCCTTTAACAGGGGCACCGCAGGGACCGCCTCAATCATCAGGACATCATTATGCTCATCTATCTGATATCCATCCTTCGCAGCCTTTTCCAATGCTTCCATCCGCACCCTCATTGCCTCTTGGTTTCCTAACAATACCAAGAATGCTTTATGTTGCCTTTTCATCCATCCTACCGATGATTCTATGATCTGTTTTTGGAAGACCTTCTGTGTCTTCTTATTCCAATTATGCAATTCCCCCTTCGCCCTTGTGATCTCCTGCATCACTTCTCGTAGGATGTAGGGCTCGACGAAGTTGCGCGTAAATTCCGCGACAGTCAATTCTTCGGCTTCGGGGTTGTCCTTTTGTACACCTTGTGCAAAAGGAATATCGCTTAGGAACGACAGAGCGGCGATGCCGGGGTCCGGGAGGACCAAGTCTAGACATTCGTCAGGGAGTTCGATAGGAGCTGCATCGATCAATAAATGCGATGCCTCTCCTAGGCCGCGTGTGTCTGCTATAATAGAGGCTCTGAAAATGGCAGCTTCTAGTGGATTCTCGTTGAGATCCAAGCTGCTGTCCGAACTCGACGTTGTTTCCTCGACCGTAGGTGGCAAAGCTTGAGTAGCGATCGTGGTCTATTAACGTCCATTTCACCAACAAAAAAATCAGGAGGAGAGTTAAGCGAGAGGCTCGCTTAACGATATACTGTAACGGGGGCTCCCTCAGGTAGATGGCTCCCAAGGATGCGACCGCATCAAACTTCAAATCTCTCGAACACAGCTCTTGCAAAAGTGTAAAGAACAAAAGTAAACGGTAAAACTTAATATCGTTAAGCTCAGGCTTATCTCAATTAAAGTCTCTCGAGAGGATGTTGATTGTGTCGGGGTAGGAGAGTTCTCGTATAATCTTTAAGTAGTCAAACTTATACCAAAAACTCCCCCATCAGGTTACCCCGACCAACGTGAGTATGCCCTTCTCCGTAAGGGTTGCCCCGGCACCATTACCGTGTCCCCGAAGGGCCATAGGTGTCAGCGCACTCTAGCAGAAATCTCCTTTTTGCACGTCAGTTCCTGCAAGGTGTTTACCAATACACCTGCCGGAGTGAAAACCTCTGCACATCGGTATCTCGTCAGTGGCTAACTGTCGAGACCCTTAGGAAAGCTAACCAAATGACTCTCTTCCCATATGCTATGACCTATGCAAGCACTCATAGACATCAGCTGTCTTCCGGCTAAGTTCTATCTTTCCTGAGTGCGAACTTAGGGGGTCTACGACGCTCCCCCGGAGAGCTGTGTCGACAGCGGGACCCATAGGCGCTACCCCTGGTCCCTTGCCCCCGGCACACCACTCACCGTGATAAGTGTCATGCTATTAGAGTGTTCAAACAACCCACAAAGAGCCTACGGCAAAGGGGCACGTGTAGGCATGATTGGCGTAAAACCTTCCCAGATGTCTCCAGCACTACCCGGGACTACTCAGGGGACCCTTCCTGATAGCTCACGCTAACTCCGTCAGTTTTGGTCCGTTTTACTCCATTCCTTTTGGAGAAGGTACCTGACCTTCTCACCTTGGCCCTCTTATATATCCTGCGAACAGCTTCCGGTCAGATGGACGGCGACAACGCATATAGTGTTATGGACATGTCTTCATACATTCCATTTAACTAGCACAACGGCAACTCCACCCATTTTGGCCCATGACGCCCGGGGCGAACCCTGGGGCCGCAGGTACCTGTTAGGAATAATTCTACCAAGTTACACCTTGTTCAGAGCACTATAGCTCCTCCCGTAGTCTTCCGATCAAAGTGCAATCAAGTGCCCGTCGATCGTCATTGCGTAACAAACAATCCTAACATTTCCCAAAATTCTTCCGAGAACATTTCCGACAGAAGGTAGGGTAATAGTGTCCCAAAGGTAGGGTAAGTATGTCCATGGTGACACGAAACCGGTCTCCGTGGTAGGGTAACGTGACCTCCTTAGGCAGGGTAAACTCACCCGGCCTTCTAACCTGTCCATAGGCTAGAACGGACATTGTCACGTTATAACTACTACTTAGGTACACCTATTCCTTAAGTACATCAGCAAAAATAAAAGCTTGCGTCCGGTGTGTCCTGTGCGTCTGATGCACAGGACGCACAGGACGCAAACCGCGACTCAGGACGCAACGGTTCTTGGTGCCTGAAGTTGAGATGCAACCGAGAACTCTCTAAATTCTCCAGATGCAACCAGATATAGCAGGTCTTCTGAGGATGCAAGCGAGCACTGCTAAACTTTCAGGATGCAAGCGAGGACTACTAAACTTTCAGGATGCAATGCTAGGACTGGACTTTGTGACCTAAGTCACACATTATGTATATTGTGAAAATGTCAAAATGAAGATCATTTGTATTTATATTGGTTCTAGAATACAGAATACAGAAAGAAAAGCTCTAAGCCCCCAAGTTACTCCACTATACTCCCTACATCCCAGATGATAACAACATGGGTATTGGTACTGGATAGATGTTCAATACATCATTGGAAAGCCTGCATCGAGTACAACCAGGGAGCTGAGTATGGGGTGCTGGGCCCTGAGGGCGCCCGAGGAATCTGGCGTCAAAGTCAGTACTCCGTCAAGGTAAATAAAACTTTCATAACAG
>LN891031.1:17248-65790 GCA_900010015.1 Tuber aestivum | reverse complement strand
CCCCTTTCGTCATACCTAAACAAAACCCGGAAGCGTGACTAGCACCCCAGTGTGAACACATTACATCTATGAAGATCTACCATATGTTCCATGTTTTCCTCCTTGATCTTGCCTTCCCCGATCCCCTCCCTAGACAGGCAATGCAGCCACCGCCACCTATAGAGGTGGATGGAGAACAGGAGTAGCAGGTAAAGGAGGTGTTAGATACTAAGTTTGATATAAACCAGTTATGATATCTGATCTGATGGAGGGAATACGAAGAGGCCACCTGGGAACCCGTCGATACGGTTAACAGACTCCAGGCTTTGGAACAATTTCACAAATGCTACCCTCATAAACCAGGACCCATACCAGAGTAATGTGTCTCAGGGGACTTCAGTGTCAGAGAGGTGAGCTAGTGTCACAGCCACCTGGCCATGGAGGAGGACTAGGCATTGGATTTTTGATTGCATATATCAGGTGTAGTTTTCTTGGTTGCATAGTAGGATTTCCTTTATATTATGATTGGAGTTTGTTGCTGCACAATGGAATATGGTGGAACCTGATGGAAGGATCATGGCTGTGTGCAATGCCAAGTACTTTCTTTTGTATTAGTGATTGAGGAGGATTTTCTTTATATATAAAGGGGTGTGCTCCTTTATATTTTATATTCTTCAAGCAACCTGGTAATCTCCTTTAGATACCTATACCTAGGAATTACACCTCTCTTCTACTTCACGTCCTCTTGAACCTGTGAACCCTGACCCTGAACTCCTGAGCCCCAAACCTCATACAACACGACTCGGTTGTGCGCCTATACCCAGACCTCATCTCTGAACTCTTGCCTACTCTGATCACAGTGTGCCTTGGGCTACCCCAACCTCAGACCCTGTTCATTACACTCCAAGGATATGAAGACTTTGCAGACATAACTGTACTACCAGGATGAGGATTATAGAAATTAGTCAGAACTGCTTACAAGTTGTCATTTTAGGTAGAAAGTTCAATGGTAAGATCTGCCTTCTTCCTCAGATCAAGTTTATTACTTCTAATAATAATCTATCCTTTATTTTAGAGCATACCCAATTTCCTGTTTGTCTCTCCTTTGCTACTACTGCTAATAAGTCTCCAGTCCAGTTACTAGAACAGTTTGGTATTGATCTTTGTACAAATGCCTTCACTTATGACTAGTATTATATCCCATTGTCAAGAGTTACGTTACTTGCTAGACTAACTCTATTGCCTTTAGAAACTACCCTAAGACATACTAGTACAGGTAATGTAGTATTCCTGAAGTCCTTTCTTAATTTTCTCTTAGGTTTTCCTCTTCTATAACTTTTCTCTCTTTATTATATATTTATGCTTACAAATATTATTATCTACTTTATAATAAGGATTAGATTTAAAATTAATATCTTATTAAAGATTTCCATATCTATGAATTAATTTTCTTTTACTATTAATATTACTTACTCATCTATATTTCTGAATTTATTTTAAGTCAGGTAGGAGGATAATAAATACTAAACTAAACTTCTACTCTTTTAACTAACTATAGATTTTGTAAGCATATAATTTAAATTCAACTAGAACCAATTATTAGTAGAGTAGAACTCAGCCTTGTACAGCCCTCAAGTATCAAGAGAGAGATTACTAGTAGTTATGTACCATACTAATTATCCTTCTCTGTATAACAACAATACTCCTGATCTACCCTCTAGCTTTATAGTCCTCTTGATATATCAGAACCAAACCGATTCACAATTACTACAATTTGCTTACATGATGTAGATCAACCTTGATCAAGCTGAACCTGATACATTAAGTAGACAATTGAGCTGGGTCACAGTTGTAGACCAGAAGTACTCTGGCCTTGCTTTTGTTCTATACTAATATACCTAATGGATATCTGAGTACTATAGTTAGTTTTATTAACTACTACAAATATCTTCATAATTCTCCTAGTGTCTTGGTAATCATGTTCAACTCCAACTTCCTATCTGTGTTATTTCAACAAACCATAAGACTTCCTACATCATATGTATAGGGTATCAAATTATTATTTTATAGGCAGTAACCAACATGTACTATTGAAGTCAATGGCATTGGATCAGATCCTAGTACTCCATTATGTGCTGGCAGCCCTGGTAACACAGTACTTGATAGTGTGGTAGCCGAGTCAGGAAATTAGTGTACCTGTGTTGATACACGTACAAGTCACTTTATTTGAAAGTCCTCGCAACCCCCGAATCTGAGATTCTATCAAATAGCTCTTAGTATTATTGTGTTTGAAGGATGGAACCACAACATCCTGAAAATGAGACGGGGATAAATTTTATATATTGGAGGATTGCTTGAAAAGATACATTGTTGCCTATCCTTCATGAAGAACTATCCTAAGAATCAGGTTGGCCATCTTGAAACCTGGGGGTTTTTAGTGTTACGCATTTTCTTTCACATGAAACTATCTGCTAATTTGGTCTTGACGCGCACCATTTATAAAATCTCCCTCCCCCTTTCCCACCTCTTTCTCTTCTCGTTTTCCTCCCACTCCACGCTTTCCAATTCTTTCGACAATGCATTTCAGCGATCAATCACTCTGGGACCTATCAGGTCCTCATTCAGATACCATCGCAGGTGATGCGGATGATCTATTAGCCCACCCTCCCCTTGCCTGCAACGATGGTCTCACCCCGTTGTTCCGGGGAAATGGACTCGGGGGGCTTGTTATATGGAGGTACAGCCCCTATTTGCTGATCGTAGTCCCTGTGGAACATACAAAACTTAGGAGCTGTACCCACTTAAGTGGGATGATCTGCGCGACCGATACCTCACTTTGCGAGTACCCTAGTTAGGGCAAAGGATCCGATCGCTATATCGGCCGTGAGTGGCTTTCAGGGCAAGCGAAAGGGCAGGAGTCATCCTCCGTAACCATCAGAGCTGTATTCTATGGCCTTGTGACAAACCTATCATTTCCCATCACTCAGACGACCGAGAGGTATGCTAGGAATAGTGAGGTGGATTTGTATGAGGAGTTGGAGGAAGGCGAGGTTGGAGTGGGCGATTGATACACCGCGAAGGGTTGGGAAGGGTAGGGTATCGCACATTGTATTAAAACATGAAAAGAACTAAGTGATGCCAAATGACCATAGCTACTGCTGGCATATTCACATCACAATACAAGATTACATGCTATACACAACATAGATCCGTCTCCGTGCCCAACGTGGGTCTCTCTACATGTGTTATACTCACTAGCAACCAGCCCTCCCCGCCCCCGAATTAAAAGCCCCCGCCCATATGAAGGCCCCATTTGAAATTGGAAAAACAATGATGCCGACTCCGGCTACCCTCGTGTGAACACAATGGAAGAGGGAAACAAAAGAGAAGACAGTATATATATGTATCATAAAGCAGAAACGCCATCATCGTCCAGCTTACGGAGAGAAGAAATGCTGCGCCGTGGGCTTGTGGTAGTGTCAAAGGCTCGCCGCCTTCTCTTCCTACCCCCATCCCCACGCTTCACATCCACCCACCCACAGCTACCGCCACAACATACCCCCCAACACAGCCCCGAGGACCAACCCCAAACCTCCCCGCCAAGACTTAGCAAGGGGGGTTTACCCTACCAAGGAAGATTGCCAGTAATTGAAAACGATCCCGTGGGAGCCACCCACTATTGCTACGGTGAGGGTTGTGGGATCCGATGATGATGACAATAGCGAAGGCTACTGAGATGGCAAAGGTCCTTTGGTTCCATTAGAGAGCACGCATTAGCAATACTCACTGCAGGGTACCTGCAGGGGATTTCAATTACAAACATCACTGCCGGTGACAGTATTTTAATCGTCCTTACGGGCACCGGCGTGGCTAATGGATGGTGAAAATTTGAGGTATGGAGTCAATTCTTCATCTGGGTACACAATAATGACTACTTTTTTAGTGTCCCTACGGCATCCTTGACCCCAATCACGATACCACGCTTTCTACAGTTTCCCTATGGGGCAACAGTCGGGGGGACCCTCTGTAATACTTCCGTACTCGAGTAAAAGGTTGGTGGGCCATTAGGATCCCGGATGTCCCATAACTTCACACTCATTCGGTATATAGGACAGGTCTCAATGTTCTCCCATCTATTACAGGAATGCCTGGCCTAACCACAGGAGTGCCCTCTGATCCTGGCCTCCGTAACCAACGTCTTGAGTGCCACTACAGTACCATAGCAAACGTACACCCACTCTGTTGCCAGATTCCAAATTATTCCTATTGGTGGAGATCTAGGCCTCAACCACGAGACCTGAGCCATTCCCGCCCATGTGGGAGCTCCACAGAGGACATGGTGAGGTGTGTCGGATAATATCAAAATAAAATACAGTGCTGGGTACTGGGATATTTATTGTAATCCCTCTCATTTGTTACTTCCTCTAACTTCTTTCCTTACCGACCATTTAGACCATATATGGAATGGTTTCTGGATTTTGGATATTTGTTTTAGCCTCAAAGGGGATTTTTCTCACTAATTCACTTTTTCAGGATGTCTATCCTAGAGCGTCTGCTCCAGATCTTGGCCATTTAGGACAACAGGATTCAACTGTGGGTGGTACGAGTTTCACCCGACTGTGGAAGGTCAGTGACAAACTCTCCTCTCCCCCTCCCGCCTAGTCCATGATTGCAGGTGAGAAATCGGCGGCACCAGGCAGACGTCCAAGCAGCAAGCAGGAATTTCCAGAAAAGCATGCGTGGCATTGATGACTTGTCCCAAGGAAGAAGCATCTGAAAACAAGCAGCAACTTGAAAGAAACATTCATACCACTATCATACCAGTAAAACATATTTGAGTGAACCGATGGTCAATATGAACATTTCTTATGGTGCAAAGCTTCTGAAGCATGTGCTACGGTGGGTATGATACACCCATGTATGATAAAGCCTATACTGTACTGGAGGAGGAGGACTGTGCTTGTACAGGGTAAAGGGTTCCTCTTTCTTTGCTCCAATTGTTTTATAATATCATATTATATATCATACTTGACATAACCTAAAATATTGTTAGGCCTGAATAACTAATTAATTAATCTAGACTAAGGACGCAGAACAAAGTCATGAGTGGGCAGACAGAATGATTATATTGCTGATTAAGCAAAATTCTGGCCGGGATAACTGGCACAAGACGTTTGTATCATACATAGAACACGCGGTCCTGCCCAAACACCCCCTAAGTTTGGCTGGATGTCTGACCTAAGCAGAGAAGGGGGGCGGGGGAGCAGACACGACAGGGCTTATTTAGGATCTGGGGTGCCATACATAAACCCTAAAAACTTTTAAAAACTACTCTTAGGGAAGTGACCAAAGTTGAACATGGAAACCTTGAAACATCTCTTTTTTTTTTCATCCCCTAGTTTAAACCCTTTAACATTTCCATGTGTAGGTATTACATCGGTGTACCCGCCACGGTATGATGATAGATGCATTAGACCCTTTGCACCATATTGGGACAAAGCATGGTATTGTGGGGATGAAAATGTGGTTCACTCTTTTTTCTCGAGAGGGGGTATGCCCTAATCTGGGTTTGTAGGGCTAGTTAGGTTTTTGTTAATTTAGATATCACAGATTGGGAGGCACAATTTTTCCCTAGGTAGAAATAAAATAAAACATTCTGTTTCGTCGGTTGGCAGCGGAGGGGTACAGTGTACGGAATCTGTCAATAGAGAATCTAAAGAGTGCTGTAGTGGTCTGCAAGTCAATAATTTCATAGTAAACTTGCATTGTTTTCGAGCAAGGATGGACAAGGATGTCTCCGAGGTGCCCGGAGGAGGAGGAGGTTCTTCTCGGAGGCATTGATTAGTGGCTGCGCGGGGCTCCTTGCTGGTATGGTGGTCAATAAACGACAGTGTAGACTAGAGCTCATCCAGATCATTGAGCATCGCTTCAGCACGATACTTGCATGATCGAGATAGTCCGTGAACATTCCTAGTGAATACCAGTTTCCGTTATGAAGCTGAGCCAATTGGTTGCTATATTAACCGCTGCGGCCAGCCAGGGATCTTTTTCACATCCTATCACCACAGGAATGAATACCTTATCTTACCGCCTCTGAAAGTTCTTTTGTCAAGGGTGAGGATAGTGATATTATAATATCTACTATTAAAGGCATAACGTATTTGAGAAGAAAAGTATCTGTGGATTCTGAGACGCTATATGGATCTTCTAGTATCAATGTTGTAAGATGGGCTCCTTTCCCATGGTACGGTACTGTACCTGTTTACCGAAAAAAACAAGCCTTTCATCATCGTCCGAAAAAGAAAAGCAAGAAAAAAGGCAAGTCAGGTATGAATAGTACCACTGATCAAAGATACAATGTCAGCGAGACACCAGGATGGAATAACTTAAATACAGTCCAAGTACACGCCTACTCCAACCACCCAACCAGCAGAAAACAATCACAGATCGCAAACCACCTATCATAGCCGGAACCCCCGACCGAAACGAACTGCACCCAGACATCAAAAACTCCCCCATAGCAAAAAAAAGACATGTTCCAAACCTCGATTCAAGCATAGCGACAGAAAAGTCACCCTGTACAGTGCTTTAATGACTATCCGCCCCTGATCACTACCACGGCATCATACACACCTGTATAATAACGTACGTACAAACACACTCAAACAAAACATTAAGTTACGACAAACCCCAGCGACGAAGTCCCCCCCCCCCAAAAAAAAAATCAACCCCCCCTCGACCTTATTCACCCTTCCATTGACAAGCACACGGGTTCATACCAGTGAGCCGGAATTGAAAATCATGGCGAGCTTTCGGAACTTCTGGAAACTGATGGGGGATTTATCTGTGATGCCGGCGCGGGTCCGATCCGAGGGTGTGATACCCAGAGAGAAAATTTCCTTCCGGGGGGTGGTGTTGCTCCCTCGGTAATTTCTATGCAGTTTGTACGAGTAAGGGCGGTGAATAATTAAAAATAGTAGTAATAAAAAAAAGTAATGGATGCGTATCAGCAAGTGCCACCTACTCGTAGTAACTACCGTATGATAATACCACACCGCTTGCCGAATCATACAAAATCACTCGTTTGATCACAACTTGACATTCATCACCCCTATTGTGGGGGTTGTAGGGGGGAAACATGTGGTTGATTGCAAGTTCAAGGATGACATAACCTATGTGGGTATGAAGGAGATGCCGATAATTGGTCTGGACATGTATTTGTGACGCTTGTTTCTCACTGTGATACAAAAAAGTTGGATATCTCCCCGCAAGTGCGACAACACACACAAAGCACTCCAATCACAAGCGATCACTCATACTCTCTACTCTGGCTTCGTCTCCTTTTCCGCCTCCCAGACCCCACTAATATCCACCCCAGCAGCCTCCATCTTCCCCACAATTCTTCTCGCGGCCTCAACAACTGGCCTGTCCACCATCCGCCCGTCAAGCCCCCAGCTCCCCCTCCCCTCAGCCTGCGCGACCTCCTCCGCGACTAACACCCTGACAGCCACCCGTACCTGCTCCTCCCCGGGCAGGAACAGCCTCTGCACGACATCCACCTGAGAGGGATGTATGACTTGCTTCCCGTTGAACCCCATCCCTACCCCATCCAGACATTCCCGCTCGAGAACCGCGACGTCCCGGTAGGATGTGCAGACCAGGTCAATTGCGGACGGGATGCTGTATGCCCGCGCCGCCATGGCGATTGTCTGTCTGGCAAGGAGGAATTCTGTCAGCGAGGGGGTGCGGGTTATGGAGAGATCTTTTGCAAAGTCCTCCGCTGCGAATATTAGGCCCGAGAGGCGGGGGGTTGAGCCGCTGATTTGGCGGATGTCGATTATTGAGCGGGCAGATTCTAGAAGGGCTTTGGGGGTGTCTTAGTGGACGGGGTCTGGGGGGGGGGAGGAACTTGAAGGGCAGGGGGACGGACCGAGAATTTTCACTGAGGATCTTTTGGGGTGATTTGAGTGGTCTAGAACGTTTGATACGAATGTTCTATCGAGCATAGCAGTGGCTAACGGGTCAGTAGGGGGCGGGGGACATAAGGACGTGTAGGGATGGGGTGAGCGGAAACTGACAGATCTCCCGCACTTTCCACTTTCGGCACAACAATCGTGTCCAAATTCTTTCCTTGCAACTGTTTCCACCCTCATGGTCAGTCACCACAATCCATCGCTCTCCCCCAATTCCAGTTAAACTCAATGGACAGACCACAACCCCCAAGTCCTCCAATGCAAGCCCCGACCCAACAGCGTTAATCCTAACACCAATTTCCCTCACCCCTCTCGGCCTCGGGAGGTTTAAGGCATCCTTGATTATGTGCCTGGCGGTAGGCTTCTCGGTGGCAGTTACAGCGTCTTCAAGGTCGAATGTCTGTTTGTGCAGAAGCGGAACAGGGGGGAAGAGTTTAATTGGCAGATCAGTCTCCGTGCTTTACGTTTGGGTAAGGGAGGAGTAAGATCCCGTTCCTGCATGGCCAAGATGCGGCCAAAGTGGTTGAGGCAATTGAGGGATTGGGGGATTGGGGTAAACCGGGTACTCGAGTATAAGGAAGCTGTTATGCTTCCAGGTCATGGGGATGGGCACGGTTGATAGAAAAATGGAACGAATGAAGGGATAGCACGACGCATGTGATCAACACGATCGAAGGGCTATACCAACCACAACCGGGAGAACAAAAGGAAACGGAATCTCACGGTCTCAGGGGCATCAGACTCGTAGGGTATCGCCCGCAGATTCGGGCACGGGACACGACAAAGGCCGGATCATCCAGTAAAGGAAAAGGTGGAAAGAAAAAGAAAAAAAGAACAAAAGAACAAAAGAAAAGCACGGCATATCAAAAGCAAACATAAAGCTTAACCGGCAGGATCTACAGGGCAACGGAACATGCGACCCACAACACAGTCAACGTCCAAGCCTCTCGCCCTCTCCATCATCCGTTTACTCGATCCGGGAACTTTGTATCCGGACGCATACGGTACACGTATCATCAGTCAACATCCCCAATACCGGGAATTGGGATCGAATTACCTACCATAGAGTAATGCCCGACGTAAGATTGGGGCTGGGGCTGAGGTCATTTACAGGGTTGACGGTTCCTCTTCTTGTACCTGTACGGTAGTGCGAGAGATTGGGGGGGGGTATTTCGATACGAGGTGGCTCGGATGGGGAGGAGAATTTGGATAGCCTGTGGGATGGGGATGTTGGTAGTGGTTGGATATCGTACAGTGCTCGAGTATAGTAGCAGTTGGCTGATGGTTTGTTGGCTTGGCGAGAGAGTATTTTACCATTGGATTGTCGACTATTGAACCAACGAATGCCTCGATGGGTGCAACTTGGATACCGGTACAGTACTCTACAGTACAGTAGGAGCGCGGCAGTTACTCCAGTGCTCGTGTATCATGCTGGCAGCGTGTTGAGCCGGATTGATCTCGATACCGGTATCCTACATGGCCCCATTTTCTGAGGGCGAAGTGAAGTTTCAAATTGTCAATCCGGTTGCGGTCTGGCGGGTGTTGGCGGCTGCCCCTTGATCCAAGGCCCCGGTCCAATTCGCCGCCTTTGGAGCAAATGTTTCCCCAGAGTTTTACTCGAGTACCGGTACCACCGTAGTATCTGTACTCGAGTAAAACTCTGGGCTCCAGCGGAGTAGAGAATCCAAAAATAAAATAAAAAAGGCTGCCTGTCTGCCGGGTGCAGACCGACGGCTCTGACGGTGCACTGATAAAGGGGTGATGCGCATGTAAAAACATCTCATCCATTCGAACAAGTTACAATTTCACGCAGAGATGAGTTCCGGTTGAATCGCTGCATGACGGGGATCACACTGCTACTGGTATCATACTCGGTATGGGGACGACAATCGATACTCTATCGGGGGGAATCATGAAAGGGGAGGAAGGGGAAATAAGGGACGGGTAGGGTGAAGGCGTGGTGGGTGGTGGAGGCATTCCGTGTACTGGAGTATACGGTACACCCCTATCCGACGATCTCACAGAGACAAATGAAAACGCGATCAAACGGCCACCGGCCAACCCGCCAGCAGCAGAGGTCGGATGTATAATACTCGTACAGTAGCGAGCCTCCTGAAACCGTTCTGGTTGGCCAGTCGATCGTCCCTCCAGCTTTCCCTGTACGGTGACGAACACTCTCTCTGAAACTCCCCTCGCCGCTCCCAATTTGAAATTTTGGTTCCCAAAAAAAGACACCCCCTGCCACCAATCGCCATCCGAAAGACGCCACACCGTACCCAAAATTACGCCGGCAGCCGCTGGCTCCACTTGCATCCGGGCATACCGGCGGGAAGGACTGGGACGGAAGATACTGTGGGTTTTATCCATTCACCTTATCTTATCTATCCGGCACCCGAGTAGTTTTTTGTTTTTGTTCTCATTCATTCCTTTTTTTTTCATTTTCGATTTTTTTTTTCCCGCGAGAAAACACCCGCGTGGCGCCCGCCCGCCGCCGGCTCGTGCGCGCGTGCAGGATTGATGACGCAGCGACTCAGAGATGGGTGCAGCACCGAACGAACCCGGCACTGGATAATAACCCAGGGGGGATAGCGAGAGAGATGCATGTTGTGCTATTATCGCGGAAAGTGAGATTTATTGCATCCGATTACCACAACAGCCACAATTCGATACCGCACCGGGTAGGCCGGTTCTGACTCGGAGTTCGGTATGCGATGGAAGTGCGCATATCATATTCCATCCAGCCACGGTGAAAATGCCGTAGTTGTACCCGAGTAGTTTTGGGTGAACGATATGGCGACACGACGGTCGCAGCGAAGGAGAGACCGGGTGCGAGCTGGGGCGCGGAAGGTCGACAAGGATGGATGGCATGCTGTGCCTTAAGAGGTGGATTGAAGAGGGATGGGCATTCCTCGAGTAGTCTACTCGAGTACTGGTCCCACACTCGAGTCCAATATTCAAGTGTGTGGGTCCCTCCGCTTGGGGAAGGGAGAGAGTCCACTCGTACTCGAGTAGTTAAAAAGACTTTGGAGCCGAGAGGACACACTAACCCTTTGGAGTCCTAGTTTCGTGCCGCTCGGAGGACTTACGCAAGCTCCTTCCGGAGGGTTCGAGTGAGGGAAAAAGAAAAAGAAGAGGAGGAGGAGGAGGAGTGAGTGGTGAGAGATGGATGAATAGTTACGGGTTCACCACCGCTGCTTAGAAATGGATGGAATAACCTACAGCGCATACTCGTACTTGTTGACGGACACGATATCACAGCCCATGCGCCGGTACGAGTAGAGTCGGCGCTTCATTCATGCTTATTCAACACCTTCACCCTTTGTTTCGCCTCTTCCAATTGTATGTGATGCCGGTGTTTGTACATGTATCGTATCATACAGGTATCATGCCCTATCCACTGTAACCTTTGCTCACCTCACCTCTACTTATTCCCCTCCGTGCTCCCCCTCCGTCACGCATTCTGTCACTCCCCCCCCCCAATGGTCACACCGCCTAGCTCGCGTCCATCACACACTCCACCCCCCCCCCTTCATTCCTCTCCTTGACCGCTGCTTCTTCGCTCACCTTCGCTCACCCGTGATCCTGTCCCCTCTCTCGGGCCAACCCTCCCTCCGTCAGCCTCCCTTTTAACCTACCACCTCGCCCACTTTGGACTGCCGTATCACCGCTCTAACCCACTTACGTATGTCTGCTGAATACATCATCAGAGCTGCGAACGCTGCCTATTCCCCCCCCGTTCCACAGTTCTGAGTCGGCTTCCGCTCCTCCTTTCCCAAACCAAGGCAGGCCGCCACGCAGCTCGTTTCACCTCTCCGGCCATCCTGCTTGGCACCCCCCCCCCGGCTCTCCGATAGTTGGTGACCCACCGCTTATCTGGAATAAAAAGGTACAGAGAAAATATTATTCCGGGTATTTCGTCACGCAACCCCCTGACGGGTGGTTTGTATAAAGTGGGATGGCGCCCTCAGGTTGGAATTGTTTTTCCAACGGTGGCATCAAACTTTCAAGCGAGCAAAAGAGGAGAAGCAAGATGACATCTTCGGTTGATCCCACAAGAGCCATAACGGAGGAGGAGCCTTGTGAGTTTTTTTCTCGCCCTCTTCCCCTTCTACCATCCTGGAAGCTCGATTGGGAATGAGGAATTTTCTAACATTCTTCAAGTCCAGGTTAATCAGTCGAAACAGACGAGTAACCTTCGCGCGACTCAATTTAAGGACCAGTACGGGAACCCCATAGGTGCGTTCTCCCCAATTCCCCGCTAACATAGCTCCTCGCTGTTTGTCTCACCTCGCGGTCGCGGTGCTGACGTTGCCTCGCGAAGCAGCTGAACCGGATCTGAGCAACCCGACCAGAAACCGTTGGGAGCGACCGCTTGATACAATTCGTGCCTTTGAAGACGCCATTTACAAGGAGCACCGACGTACGTCTTCCCACGGGGGAAACCCGATGCTGCCATTCTCAAGGCTGCGATGGGGCACCCTGCTAACTTCTCTTGTCTTGTTAGGCGACCGGGGCACGGACCGGAGGAGCGGCCCTTCGTCAGAGGCTGGGCATACCGCGGATAATCAGCAACGTGAGTCCGTTCCCCTTCCTCCCTAGCTGGGTCCTGGACTGAGATTTCACCCAGAGAACCACTATGACTTCCACACTCGGAGCAATACCAATACTCCGCGAAACCCTCACTATGACGTATACTCCGGGCGTTCTGCAACACCTCGGTCGGGAATGGATGGGTATATCGCACATCCCCGCGAAAGTAACCTTTTGGCACTCTCTAACGAACATGCAGTTACGGGGAACACGAAGTAGGCTATGGCCGTATGAATGCACGCTCACCCATCTATAGCGGCAGGATGTCGCCCCGCAACCACGGGCACCATCACAATTACGGTTATCCCCAGGGTGCGGCGGGTCCAGCACGTTCGGGCTACGATAGGCGGCAGAATTATGACCCGTATGCGCATGGCCATCGCCCCAACAATAATGCCGAAGGGAGCGGACAACCGGCGCAATACAATGCGCCTAGTCCTGAAAGTTATCAGTCGAAGCCGGCGTCAAATTCCTCCGGACCGGACTCTGATATTTCGCACGGGTCGACGGGCGGTCACTCCGCCCAGCCCCGACCCGCGGATAACTATGGCTTTGCTGGTGATCAGGGCTCTGGGCAACCCGAGCTGTTTACCACATCCGCACAACTCTACGAACCTTTATCGCCTGGGGCAAATTGGGATGCGCCAAAGCCTCGCGCACCACCAACGCCGCCAGCCGAGGCGGATCAGAAAGCACTTCCCTCGCCACCGCCACCCGCACAGCAACCGGAATCGAGCGCCGCGGCTGAAAAGAGGAAGAGTTGGTTCAAGCGGAAAATGAACAAAGGCCAGGCTTGATTGCTGCCTCTTTTCTTTTTTCTTTTTCGCCCGGTGGAAGGGTTTGTGGTTTGGCTTGGTTTCGGGATCATGGTTGAGAACTTTTTTGCTGTTTGAGTGCGAGTGTGTGAGTGCAGCTGTATTTTATTCGCGTGCTTTCCCCCTGCAGTGTGTCCGCCTTCAGTCCGATTTCCCCTCGTTTCCGTTTGCTATTCGGGCGTGAGGCAGGGGGATCTGATGACGCGGTGCTCACTTTCATGGTGATCTCGATGGTGCCGATATCTTGGCCGTTCATTATCTACCGGAGTTTTTTCATACAGTGCTGTGCCATGAGCTACGGATAATTGGGGGTTATTCCAAGGAGCCTCCCCTTTTTTCTTCCTTTTTTCTGCTCTTTTCCTGCTTTTCCTCTTCCCCTTGGAGAGTGGGCTTAACGTGGGTGAGGCGGGGGAATCGGTAATGGGGGGTGGGCCCAGGAGTTATCTTTTTGTTTGTTTCCTGTTATATACTGTTTAGGGTGGGATTCTCGTGTTTTCTTGTTTTTCCTTCACCGATTGTATCTTTCACTCTCTTACCACTTTGTCTATGGGTACCTCATTTCCAGGATAGCATTCTTCTTTTTTTGTTTTCCCCCCCTCCGACGACCTCATCTTTCGCATTGGGTTGGAAAGTGTTTGTGTAGCAGCAGACTACAGCACTTTATGTGCGACAAGTTTAAAATTAATATAGTTTATCTGGATTGAGTACCTTCTTCATGTTTGAGTTGGCGGGGTATGTTGGAAATATTGTACTTTTATATAGGCGGCAGATTATGTGCTAGAGTGGCTACTATATCATAGTTTTCCATTACACCTCGACAGCTTTACTGTCATGCCGTGAAAGCAGTTATCCGATTTTTGGGAGGTGGTTTAAGGCTTTAAGCTACTAGTACCCGTTGGTAGGATGCTGCAGAGGCCGCCATACCGTATCTTAGCTCCACCGTAATTTAGGGCTAGGGTTAGTGGGTACTCTAGATAGCAACGACGTTCACACCTGGCCTACAATATCATACCTTCACCTTTATCCATCCACCTATCCATCCATCAAACAGCCATCACCGACAACCACTCCATCAACCGATCCAATCAAACTCGTGTTTCTCGAACAAACAAGATAGAGATGGTGACTTGGAAATCCCCGCCCCCTTCACCTCCCCCTCACCAAACAAAGCCTAAAACTAACCCCACCAACCACTACGGCTCGCAGTCCCTCCGCTTCGTTCCCCCCGCAACCTCAACCCCTGCAACCCTCCCCCCCCCGCGGCGTCCGCGCCCTCGTCCACATCCATTCCTGACACTCTCCGCGCCGGTGGTCCCACCTCCCTCGCCTCGACGCTGAACTCTAGACACCCGCTCGAGGCACGCCTAGCGCAGTGGGATGAGACACAGGAGAAGCTCAAGATGGAGAACCTCCGCCGCATGTTTGGCGTGCAGGAGGTTGTGCGTCGCGGTATGGAGATAAAGATTGCCGGGTCGGATTGGAGGCCGGCGCAGTTGGGGGGCCCATCGAACTTTCACTTGGACATTTTGAGGGGCGTGGACGAGAGGATTGAGTGGGAGGATGTGTTTAAAGGTTTGCCTTTTCGAAGGTTCGAGCAGGGCGGCAAAGGTGCTAATTATTTGTAGGGAATGATAATACTTTTGAAATGCCAGATTTCCATGCCGAGATGGAGAGGAAGCTTAGGATGAACTGGTAGATTTGGGGGGTGAGTTTTCTGCAGCTTCATGACATGAGATGGAGCGGGCCGGGAGGTGGGGGTAGACGAGATACCGTTCGGTATGGATATAAAGAAAAGGGTTCTCTCAAATTTAATCTTGACTGGCCCGTTTCATGATAATTGGGACGCAAAATTGATTGCACGTATGATACTGTGCAGCTGCGACTCGGCTGGTATGGTATGATTTGTCGCACCACCGGCAAATACCCTACCACCACGATACAAACGGCTATGCACAGCAAACCAGCCGGCAAGCCGCTAGCGCAATACCCCCCTGAAGCTACTAAAACGAGTAAACCTCTGCAGGGGACACCCGTTTACCCATCCATCCATCTATCCCGTATCACTACCCGCGAGGCACAGAGCTTGAGTATTACATATGTCTCCCGCCGCCCCTTCCACTCCAACACCCACTGACAAATGCCGCATCCCTTAACCCGCAATCAAAGCTAGAATCACCCCACACTTTATATCTGCACCCCTTCACGAAATGCATTCTCTCCCATCTAACCCCACTACACGGCCGGGCCGCAACTCCTCGAGACGACGCTCCAATGTTCCCGGATACGTACGAAGGTGTAAACATGATGCACAGTTCTCTACAGCACTGTACCCACACATTGACCACATCACTAGTGAGCGAAAACAAAAAAAAAAACCCCCCCCCCAAAAAAACAGGAAAGTAAATCGCTTCCTGCCCCTTCTTTCTTTCTTTCTCGAGTTTCTCCATCGGGGTGACCGGTGGGCAGTGTGGCGGTACAGTACTGTACTCTACTGCACGGTCCGAACCTCCAAGCCTCGAAAAAGGAACACCACCCCCATCCCAACCTTTTGTCCCAATTCCGCTTTCCAAACCCTGACTTCTTCCTTCTCCCTCTCGCGTGTGCGTACGTATGTAGAGGGAGAGAGCGTGGTAGGAGTATGATGGATGATATGGTGGACTCACAAGTGTGTGTCCTATCAGCACTTATTGATGACCTACCCCCACCTCGTATGGCCTATTGTTTTTTTTTTGGTTTGTCTGGTGTCGTGATTCACTGTCAACGCCTACTGTGTGTAAACCAGAACTATTATGGACGTTTGGAACCGCAGGGGGTATGGACCAGCGCTTGTTTCGCTCTCTTGGTCACGTTCGCGCGAATCTTATGTGATCGGGTCGAGTGATTATTTGTGATGTGTTATTATTAGAGGGGAAAGCTACTGTGAGTTATGTTTGTGGTAGGATAATGGGTTGTCGGGGGAAGGGTGGTTGTATCCGAAGGGAGATATGCCGTCTAGTTTGGTGGATGGGTGGGTGTGTAATGTTTTTTTTTATTTTTTCGTGGAATTGTGATGGGCATTTGACACACGGAGTTGTGGGAAAGCTATGGGCATGATTGAAGCACAGTGGTAGTGCACGGTTGGATTGGCTCAGTGAGTAAGAGACACCTCCATATTTCTATACTTTAAGGCCCCCCCGCGGCCGGGCACACGTTACGGATCAGGAAGTGATTGATTTCCAAAGTAAATTGAAGCAACAGAACGCCATAAAATTACACTCCTTTTTGTCCAACCTTTTAACTGGGGTCAATCCGCCCACCCGCCCAGTCAGCCATTTCGTTGTCGTTGTCGCCGCTACCAGATGGGTTCAACCTTCGCAGAATCTCGGCAAACAAAAAGAACTCTCTACCGCCACTGAAACAAATTCATCTCCCACCGGAGAAAAACATCCTGGTGGCCATATTCCCAGCAAACCTCCTGACCGCACCACCACCAGAGCTATTCAACGCGGAGCCAGCAAAGGAACTAGCATTCCCGAACTTATCCGCCCTAGAAAACGCCACGCCGTTGGTGACGCATAGGATAATAGCAATGACAACGAGGGAGAGCCAGATGAACTCGAACCGGACGATGGCGATGATAGCCAGAAATACCCACAGCAGTGGGACGACGTATATGGTAAGCCAGAAGGAGCGCGAGTCTGTAGCGTTGATCTGGCGCGTCTCGTCGGGGGATTCAAAGACCCAGGTTTGCTCACCGGTCTCTGGGTTCGTCTCGTTCCACCAGCGGAGGCCGACGAGACGGCGGCCCGCGATGTTCTTGCAATAGTAGAAGTCCGCGGCTAGGAGGAGAATTACAATTATGAAGATCAGAACACTGTGGAGGATGCGTGTCAGTGAGTTTTTTTTTTTTGTGGAAGCGCCAAGTGAGGGGAGGATACAATTTCGGAGAGAACCAGAGGCCAAAGAGGTATGTAAATATTGAAGCTATTCAGGTGATTTATTATTAGCTATGGATGCGCCGGGTAGGAGGAGGAGGAGGAGGAGGAGGGGAAGAGCAGAGATCAAACCTAGACGAAACGCAAGAAAGAAACCGAGCGTTAGCGGATGAGCTGAAAGCCGCCAGCTAAAGGCGCCCGAGTGCTGTGATCATTAGCAATAGGGACTATCTAGGGGGGAAGTGATTTGGAATAAAAGCTTACAGAGTCCATGTCTTTGTTGAGATGTAGTCGTTGTGCTGCAGCTGTAGCGACTTGGAGGGGGGGGGGAGGAAAGATGGTTGTTGGAGGGGTGATTCGTACCAGTGCTGGTAAACTTCTGGTTTGTGACGCGGCCCGGTTGGTCGATGAGACCTTTGACATTTTGAGCCTCAGATCCATGATGAGTCAGCCAATCCCAGCGACTTGGCGAGGACACCCAGTGGGTGACTTAGATTAGGTAAGTGGTCAATGATTTCTGGGCAGATTTTGTTTCCGAGTGCTGAGAGAGATCCTGAAGGCTTAGCCCTCGCCCGTACTTTACAAAAACAAAGAAATGCTGTCAGCCTGGAGAAGTAGAATAGGAATAAATTAGAACCGTGGATTTTGGTCTGGTAATGTGTCCTTGCGGCTATGAGAATGATGGAAGGACCATGAAGTAAATTAGATAGAAAGGAGCATTTTGTGATAACCTGGGGGGATAAGGCGTGATATCACCGAGAGTGAAGATAGTGAGAAAATTTCCTACATTGGGTAGATATCAATCCCCGATATTAGCACTGGATGGACAGATTGGGGAGTTATTCTATTCAACTGTCCGGTAGATGGATATTAGATAGGCCTAAGGCCTGGAACAGATACTGTAAGAAATGCACTGGCCTTCCTTTATTCTTTGGGCGTTGCGACGCACACTCTGCAATGGAGATGGTAAGAATTCAACGGGTTAGTCACGGTATGTGTTAATTCAGGTTTGGTCGGATAGTGAGATTCTATTCCTCGGCAATTGTTATAGGCGACAAATTCCGGTCAGTGCAGCCAATTTTTTTGTCAAACTCTCGAGTAATACAACATTTTACGGCAGCGGCCTGGGATAAAGTCATACTGGGACCTGGGCAGCAAATTTCATCAGGCTCTGGAATAGTAAACAGAGAGGTTTGTGGTTGTGGAGAGCGCATCCAGAGAGAGTATCGGCCTCTGGATGGCTGAGAGATCACAGACACAACTTAACAGATTTCCCCCGTACTTGGGGCCTCAATATAGGATTTTCACCGGCAAATATTGATTGATAGTTGTGTATTCCATGAATGCTAACTAAAAGACCTCAAAGTAAAAGGAAAGATGTGAGCGATTCTCACATTATTCCGTTCAGCTCAAGTTTTCTGTTTTTAATTGATCGGTTGGTGTTTTTGTGGTTGTAATGCTTGTTGCCGGGTTTTTTGTCTGTTCGGGTACCATTAGCTTATTGGATTCAGATAACTGCGAGCAGGGAATATACAAATAATAGAGAGCTGGGGCAGAATGAACATAAACAGACAAGTTTCCATTCCGGGTAGAATAGGTAGTTGAGTTTTGGCCATCCATGTTAGACCTGTGGATCATTGGTGAGCAATCCCAAATGAATTTGAACGAGCCGGGGGCAGAGAGGTTGAATACCCAGTCAAATGTTATTGATTAGATTTGCGAACTGCAACTACAAATCACCCACAGACCACTCTGTAGTACCCTGGCCCTGTGGCACCGGCACCGCAGCTTGGGTAGAAGAGTTAACGGGGAGATTCTCGGGCGCATTTACAGCCTCGTCATGATGCACCACGAATCTCCAGTCATGTGGCAAATTTTGTATCCCACCATCCTCAAGCGCTTCAACAAATGCCTCGCACTGCGCAGAGTCCCAGTACCTAATCACCGCAGTGTTAAAGAATCCATCTAGCTTCTTGAGCCCACAAAAATACCACACCATTCCTTTGACACCCTGAGGACCCATTACCACGCGCCAGCAGGTGCCGTCCCCAGTGCAAGAAATCTTTGCAGAGTAGTTTTTGGGGAGGGTGTCATTGACATTGGTGAAAGTAGCGTAATGGCTATGGTTACCTGGGCAGATTTGATAAATTAATTGATACAGGGTGCGGAGGTTCTTGGCCGACTGGTAATCTTCGTCGGAGAGTTGGGCGGCGAAAAGGTCGGGGTGGAGCGGGAGGGGCACCGGATGAGCGGTAGGGGAGACAACCACATTTCTAATCTCGTCAGACATATCGGTGGTCCGGTTGGGTTTCCGTTTGATTTTGTATTTGGTGAGAAAGAGCGGGTAGAGCGAAAGGGTGTGAAGAACTCAATGCGGGAGTATGGAAAGGGGAATGGTGGGAGAAGCAAGGAAAGCAAGAACGGGTGGGAAGAAGAAGGGTGCGAGGATAGGACAAGAGTGCTTTCCTGCGACATGTCCCCTCTCTGACAATAAGTAGGGTGCGAACTGGGCGGCGAAAAATGGAGTTATGCTTGAGCTAGGTACTCGGGTATGGACGTGGGTGACCGGGCAGTAGGATTCTAGAGGCCTGACCGTTCTTGCCCTCATCTTATTATATAAAACAAGATCTTTCAGAATTACTGGTCACGTGAGCACACGTGCTAGGATATGAGCGATGCACTGGGAACCACCAAAAAGCAACTGGAAAACAATAATTACTCTTACTAGTAGTCCCCCTTCGAGACTTCCAGGGCCTGTTCCTAGTAGGAGATAAAAGAATGAATCTGGCATGAGAATTGCTTGAACAAGCAAGAAGCTTTGACATCTCTAATCCCTGGCTGTCCGGTCACCAACGCCCATACACGGGTATATACCCCATCGATGGTTCTGGCTGACTATGGTACCGGGTTTTTTTTTTAGATTTTTTTAGATACCGGGGTGGGTGACAGCAGGTCCTTAGAAAGATAAAACTCTCGGATCAGGCAAAGCGCCTTACGTCCGAGCTTCTTGATCGATACGATACCCACATATGATATATTATTGTTGACTAGTCCTCATGGTCTAACTGCTGTGCCCCTGGCCACTATTGGCTGACAATACTGGTACGTAGGCTAGAAGCTTGATTCCACATCGGGGCTAGATCTATCAGGCCCCCATCCGCATATCTCTGTGGAGTTACGGAGCGGTAGGCGGGGGCGAGGTGAAGGGGATGTGTTACCTTGGAACCGGTTGGATGCTATGATCTACATGGGATTGAGGCTTTCAGTTGCCACGGACAATGAATTTTCGAGATCCTTGCCGGGAAGATGTGAGCTCATGACATCTCTTCGCATAGGTTGGATCTGTGATGTGGTCTACCGGGAATAGGATCGCTCGAGCTTCAGTATTGCCAAGGCCAGTATACTCGCCAAAACCAGTAGCATTCTTCCAAGGCACTGGGTGCGAATTGCGCCTCCCGCCCTCGGAACTGAGAAAATGATCTACTTTGAATGGTCCTCGTTATAGACAACCGGGGGTACGGTTATATCTCTATCGCCACTATGGGAATTCTGGAATATTTCATTTACTGGTGGGTGGATATAGGGGAGAACCCAAAGGTTATGAGTGGAGTAAAAGCAAATAAAGTTCAATGAAAAATAAATTGATCAGAAAAAAAAAAAGAGTAGGTTGTGATGATTACTTTTTCAGTATGTAAGTGAGAGAACGTAGCCCTATAAATAATCGTTCCAACCACTCGGTCTTTGCCAGCCATCTGATAACATTCAGCCCATTCCGCTCCATCCAGTCAATTCCATTCCATCAGATCCATACCGTTCCATCATGTCCATACCATTCCACCCGGTCCATATCATTCCACCCAATCCATATCATTCCATCCGGAGGTAGTCGGGAAGCTTAAAGATCATTCCATACAACAATGAGCAAGGAACTGGCTCCGGATCGCATTTCTTGATGCTAGACGAGCGTACAGTATATAAAGTAGATCTAAGAAAGGAGGAAGAAGATAAAATAAAATAGGAAAATGGAGCCGTTAAATTATCAACAACTTAATAGCCACAGATTTCTCAATGGACTACTCAATCTCCCGGGGAAGGAACGGAGTCCTAAGAATATGGTTCTTTAAGGGACGTCACTTGGCGACACCTCCAGAATTTTCAGCATACGGTTTACCGGTATAACCGATATGTTATAAACATCTTTCAGTACCACACAGACGTTCCAAAACTGCTTTGATATGTGGGCATAACTTGCATGCGCCCGCCTTGCCGTGTGTTGTTGCTTCCCCCCCTGGCTCCCTCCATTATTTGTCTTCACGATGTTTACTTCCACCTGCCGCTCCACTGTCAATTTGGATTGAAAATGAAACTGCTGAGCTTAGGCCGTCTCTCTAGATTTGCTAAAGGATATATTCTGAATGGATTTAAAGTCTTTAACACCGAGGAGTAGCTAAGCACTCGCCCCTTAGGTTCCTATCATATCATGCCGCGGTAGTCTGGATGGTCGGGATAACCGAGGCCAGTTTGGGGGTGCATAGACTAGGACGTATGAAGTATGAGTGGGGGACTTCAGCCACTTGTCCATAGCCCGGGAAACAGATGTACGATGGATGCGAGACTTGGGGGGAGGCACAAAACCTCTCGTAAACATCCAGCTTGGCCTTATTGCTGAATTTAAGACGACAAGTTGGCGGAGCGCTGTGTATTGTACTACGTGACTCTGCGCCCTCACCGTTATATTTTCTCGGGATTCTCACACCGCATCACCCGCTGACTCACTAACTTACAAGGCAATTTCTTTTCCCGCCAACCCTAAATTTACTTGGAAGAGATGCAGGGGGTGAAAAGAGAGGAGAAAATAGCTGAGAGATAGAGATATCTTCTGCAGAAGGGCTAGACACCATGCTTCCCAAACAGGGTTAGGTGGAAGCTAGCTGATTCTGCTTGGGAATTTGCCTCCTAATGTTAAAACAAGTTAGTGAGATATCATGCTAGATTCTGTGGCTCAAGAGATTGAAGCGTAAAGCTCTTTTCCTTTATTACTAACTTAACAGCTTTAACAGCTCCGAAAAAGTTGGGGCGAAGTAAATGGAAAAACAAAGATCCGCTATCAATAGGTCCAAATTTTATTTGCTTTTTTATATTAATTATTTTTTTCTTCTTGGTGATATTTCTGCCTTGGGGCGAGGTAGCCCTAATACTCATTTAAATTGCCCCGAAATACCTTCCTGTTCCATTCCAAAAAGCCATCTTAATGTGCAGCATTGAACCTCTGCCACCTTTAGTCACCTAACTTCGCAACTCCCTCCAGAACCTGGCCCATATCGTTCCTACAGAGACGCCAAAATCTGCGCTGCGCTGAGTCGCTGCCGCCTGTGTTCCTTCACCTTCCCCGGAACTCCTGACCGATTCCGTTTCCGAAAAGCGACGGAAATATGCGTGACGTCGAGCGGTTGCCTCTTGTGTTCCATCCTCTTCAGAACTCTCGGACCGTTCCGTTTCCAAAATGTCGTCAAAATATGAATAGCGTTGAGCCGCGGGCTCCTGTGTTTCTTCATCTTCAGAGATATCGGCCTGTTCCGTTTCCAAAATGTCGTCAAAATATGGATAGCGTTGAGCCGCGGGCTCCTGTGTTGCTTCATCTTCAGAGATATCGGCCTGTTCCGTTTCCAAAATGTCGTCAAAATATGGATAGCGTTGAGCCGCGGGCTCCTGTGTTGCTTCATCTTCGGAACTCTCGGACCGTTCCGTTTCTAAAATGTCGTCAAAATATGGATAGCGTTGAGCCGCGGGCTCCTGTGTTTCTTCATCTTCAGAGATATCGGCCTGTTCTGTTTCGGAAGAGTCGTCAAAATATCCGTAGCGTTGGCCCCCTTCCTCCTGTGTTTCCTCGTCTTCTCTAGAACTCTCAGCCCATTCGATTTCCGGAAAGCTGTTAGCGTAAATAGCGTGGAGCCGTTGCCTCCTGAGTTCCCTCATTTTCAGAACCCTCGGCCTGCTTCGCTTCCAAAAAGCCGTCAGAATATGTGCAGCGTTGAGCTGCCTCGTGAGTTGGTCCCTACTCATTTCCCATGGGTACCAATTTCTCCCTTCTGTAAGGCAACCTTTTACCACCAAGACCCCACTTCCATTCAATGGGATCCCAGAAAACGAGCTGACCGATCCTGGGTGGCACGACACAAGGTGGATTGAATCGTTCCCTCCGTATCCTTCAAAGACTCTTGTCAAACATCCTAGGAGTTCATATTGTCCTAGGTTCCATGCGTCGTGGAAATCCAACCTGTCACAACGGAAAAGCTGAGTAGAGGATAAGCACGCTGCGACTCTCAAGTTCCTGTCAAATAGGAAGGCAAACCTCTTGTGACTTCCGCCATAATTCTGCATATTCCTGTGGCTGGGGGAAACAAGTTCCTAAGTTGATGAGGGATACAACGATTAAGGAGACGCTTCGTTGAGCCAAATCAATCCCTTCGGCACCCCTTCCCTCTAAGCCCATAACCATATTGCAGAAACTCAGACAAACCTTCACCAGAAACTGCTGGTACCGGAAGCGTTCCAGAGCCGACGACCTATATTTTCTTTCCCATCTATGGAAGTATAACCGATGCCAGGATTCCGGGATGAGAAGCTCATAACGCCGTACCACGGAAATCTAAACCTGTTAGCGTCCAACCCCGAATATAAATTGTCCGCATACCAAAGATAAGGTCAATTCCTCATAAAGAGAAATGATGGAGGCGGAGTAGCAGTTTAGTGTTTCTTTCACTCTTTCAAGAGCGCTTAGAATCTTGCAAATGTTTTCACACTTTGCTAAGGTTAACCAATTAACTGTAGAGTGGGTGGTCAAGCCAAACATACAAATCTTCCGGGAAAATCACCGGCTTCAGTTTCTGACAAGAACCGATGGACTAAAGTTACTATTTCTGAGCCATATTTAAGGCTCCCATCCCCCCTATTGATCATTTGAGTGCGCGTCACGAGGGCAGACCTCCACTGCTCTTGGTAGCCTGTTTCTTGTTAGAATACATCTCTACTCGCCTGTAAAAACCTCAGTGTATGATTCCACTTACCCAGAAATAACGATGTTTGGTATTGAGCCAAAAGTGAAGACACACAAGCTCCCACGCCCATTTGAGCAGCTGATTCTATCTGATAATCTGTTGTGTCATCCCTAACTAAAACTGGGTATAGTACGTGGTATTTCCCCTCTCGGGTGACGAGCTCAGCCCTGGTTTCAAGTAGAATTTTGAGGCTTTGTTTGCACGGGGATCTAAACTCCATTTGCTCCAGAAGAGCTACTCTCCAAAATCTCCAATCCCCTGTGCTACATTAGAAAGGAGGATTCCTCGGTAAGATAGAGCGAGGGATCTCACAATTCCGCTGCAGAGAGTCTTTAAGCTGTCTATCATGCTTGACGATTGCAGAAGTTTCTAAGAATATTTGGCAAAGGCGCGCCAACAACTAGTATGCTGTAAGTGAGTGTACTGGCAGAACCTCGATGTAGAGAACCTACGTCTACTCTTTCGGCATTGGTTTCTGTTTGGACCACAAATTGAGAACCCATCTTCTTACTCCAAATTTTTTGCAACCATTCCTCAAGTGAGACGAGAGGAGGAATAATATCTCCTGAAATATGGCTTAATATATTGTCTCTCAGCGATTCAATACCCACTGGCTTGCATGGGAGCCGTGGTTTAGAGTTAGCATGGAGTGGAGACCACTCCAGGACGATGTATCCGCCTGGCTGACGAGGCATCTCGTAAATCCCGCAATATAGTTGAGCTGAAGGTGGGATTGTCCCACCTGAAGAGATTACCTTCAAATCTCTAAGAACGCGCTCGATATGATCAAGCGGAGGGCGGAATCTGCTGCTTGGATATGCACCCCTCGTTGCCTATAGGCGAGTTAGTGGGAAACCCCGAATAAAAATCTCATGGAACAAACCAGAATATTCACGTAACCAGTGATCTGCGGATCACCAAACTCCCCTATTTTTACACTGATCCTTCTCCAAGCAGAGCTATCGAGAGCTTGGCTGATATCTTCCCACATACTGACAAACGAATCTATTTGTGGGCTCCCTCTCCCAGCGGCCGTTCGTAGTACTTTATGGATTCCTCCATCCCCCCCGGTTCTGCGCAAAGGATTGGTTGCCATATGCTCTGCTTGTAAAAACTTGCACGCCACGTTCAGGTGTGCAACCTGTTCTTGGTTTAGATCTTGTAGCAAGTTTTTGTCGCTAAGCAACTGAATAGATTTCTCCAGAAGCCCATAATTGACCCCAACCTCATAGGCTTCCATGTATTTCCTGTCATTAGAGAGCAATCCGAAAAGTTTGTTCATCAGGTTAAATCTTGACAAAACCATTTCTTGTTCCTCCGGAGATCCAAAAATATGGAGTGTTCGTCTTTCTAGCTGGCCTGGAATCGTGTCGCTTACTCCAAATTCTTCTAAGTAACCGAACAGAAGATACTGTTTCCAACAGCAAGGCTCGATTTCTGATTTAAACCTGCTCTCAGTAGTTAGCCAGCCCCACTGCCTCGGAGCTCCGAGAGTCAAACAGAGGAGGTGATCTGGGATGAACCTTCTGAGATAATTAAGCATCCATCTGAATTGTTTCCCACGAGCATATCCCGCGAGCGCTTTCTGATGCTGGTTAAGTTTGGTATATAATTCGCCTGTTTCTGAAAACAAGCCAACATCCGCGGCAAGCCAGGCCGCATCCTCATATACTCCATTATCCGCAAGAATTCCTGCATCATTTAGGCCTTAATATCCAAATATTCCCCTAAGATTTACTCACTAACTGCACCCTTTGGATCGCTTCCTTCCTTTCGAGATTGAACTGCCTTTGCGACACTACCGGCCTGTAGGAAAAATTCTGATGCTTTTAGGAAATGAAGATTAGCTGCGTCAAATGACCCAAACGCTCTGTTAGTGAGCCCAATTTCTTCAGTAATATACGCGTTGGACAATGTAATGCCATGAGGATCTTCAGCATTCTCAAAGCAATGGAGAGCCTAGAAGATAAATAATCAGTCTTGCTCTTTGAAGACGCAGCAGGTACCAACGAACCTCAGAGTATTGTTGGCTGTCAATCATTTGATACCCCATTTCCCTCCACCGGAGTGCACTGATAGTCCCCTCGGTAGACAACCGCCTATGCAACTCCGAAACCTAGTAATGTTAGAGAAGATATCTCGGCGGAAGTCCGGTGCATACTCCTATATTATCTTCTGTTAAAACATCTAGCATGGCGTCAGGGTATAGGTCCGGCTGTAGCAAGGTGGCTGTTTGATTGAATAGACGTTGTACCGGGTCTAGGATACGTGTGCTGGTTTCCAGTATCCATAGCCTATTGCGAGCTCTTGTCACTCCGACGTATAGATGCTTTGCGCGCGAGAAGAATTAACAAATAAATTTAGACTGAAACAAGGATGCCACAGCTGTCAAATCACCTTCAATTCTGAGAAGAGGATCTGTGGCGCTATTAGTAACTCTTTTACGGTATAAGTCGTTAGTTACTCACGATATTTTCTTTTTGCCAGTCCTTGTGGCTCCGCGGGTAAGCAGATGTATCATGTCCACTTCCGGGCGCAGCTCTCCGTTTGAAAAGCTCTTCCAGAACATTCAATTTATGTCTGTACGGGCTTGTGCTAAGGAAATTATAGAGAAAAACATCCTCGAACTCCATGCCCTTACTCTGGAGGACAGTCAATACCAACCAAGACCTCCCCATCTCGGTTCTAAGTTTGTCTCGTGTTTCTTCATCCCGCACCAGAATAACACGCACTTCTCCATTATTACCTGTCCTGAATGTTGGGCCATCCGATTGCATAGGGTTTTCCATTTTCTCCTCGAACCTTAGAATATCTATTATATTATTCCCAACTTCCAAGGTTAGCTGCATAGGGTCACTCCGGAGGGGTAGTTACTATAGAGAGTAGGTTTAGGGCCGGTTCTATCCCCAATTTCAGAAGGTGGTTCGTCTACCAAGTCTGGAAAGCCTGAATTGCTTCATTAGTATGAAATAGATACTAGAGTGTGCTGGGGAGTAGCGCACCTCTATACAAGAGGCGCATAATGAAGGAGGCAACACTCAATATCTGTTTATTAGACCTAAAGTTGTGCGATAGGACTAGCGGTATTGGCACTAGACCCCTAGCACTGCTAGTGCTGTCCCAGAAGCGCTCATGAAACAAGGATTTCGCATTTGCAAAACGGAAAAGAGCGTCTTTGGATATACACTGAGCTGTGTCGCCCGCTGTTCATTGGTGAGAGCCTGCCGCCAAGATGAAAGGACAGAAAATGGAGAGAACCATACCCAGGTGGATACCCAGAGGAGATCCCACTAAGGTCAAAAGCATTCTTATGTCTAACGTTCGGTGATCCTGGACCCCTGCTTGTTTTTTAATACCCCTCCCAAAGTCAGACTGCTGGATGTAGAAATGCTAACCATCCACGTAGATTTCGTCTAGTATGCTTCGAATTTTTTGTTCGAACACATTATCTGAAAGTACCTCCGAAGACCTGAATACCGCTAAGGTTTTCGTAACTCCGACAATTCTATCCGTCTGATCAATGTCGCCGCGTTTTTTCTTAGTCCGCTCATACCATTCGTATATGCTATAGACAGCGTCTCTCTCCCGATGTGAGGCAAAGTTCGGGGCCAGTCTCCAACGCTTTCCTAAATACTCTTCGCGGGATAAAGGCCTGAGGTCTGCTGCTGAAACCGATCCCTTGATGACTCCCATAATTTCAAGAAATGCTAAATCCACCCGAATACCCCTCTTTAATCTAGGAGACAGGCGATCCCAGTACTCGATCCTAAATTTCACGAAGTCGATTATGCGGCTGCATTTAGAGTTGTCAATCTTTATGTATCTTCGCTGGTTTTCTTGTTCTCTAAGAGTGGCTTAGTAGGTTTACTATAAAGTATCAATTTAAGCAGAGGAGCAGCAAACCTAATACTATTCTCGATAAGTGTTAACAGGCAATCAAAAGTGCATATCAACGGGAAATCCGCATTGGTGAGTGATGAGAATTGTTTTCTTGTATTGTCGTCAAGACCGCCATTTCTGGAATAATTGCTCTCAGTTACCCTTTTCCTGTCACCCAATTTCGCCTCAATCAATCCATCAATACTAACTCCCAACTTCGACACCAATCTCTTTGACTTGGTGAGTAGGACCTATGGTTGTTAGCCTAGCCAAGGTTACACTCTCAGAGAGTGGGCCAATATCAGACTCCTTGCAATCACATACTTGTCTCAATGGTTCTCCTTTCTCTATACTATTCAGGTACCTCTGTAACGGGGAGGACGGAGCTGGGAGTAGCCAAGGGGTGTTGAGAGTTGGGGCGAGGAACGAGCGTGCTATCGGAAGCAAATGTAGAACAGGACCGGGACAAGATACACGGGTGGGAGCTAGGAGGGCAGGCGAGGACAAGGATCCAATAGCTGGATGGGAGGCAGAGTAATAAAGGACCGTGATATCAGAGAGTAAGGAGGAGGACTGGAAAGAAGATATCTTTAGGTTGTAAGAATACAAAGATACAAACTAAAGAGCAAAGGAAAAGAAGAAAGGAAAGTATATAAAAACAAGTACCTTAGTACTTTTTTACCAAACAAACAAAACATGGTGCTAGGGCTACCCATCGGTCTTTGTGCTTACATCAAGTACTAACCTATACCTCAAGCCATAGCTCAACTTTTACTTAGTATTAACCAGAAACCATAACAACCTCCCAACTAGCTTATAAACTAAGCAGGTAGTTTTCCCTGTCCCGCTGCTTCCGCGAACGAATGCTGGCGTTATAAAGTGATCCACCACCGTGGCCTCCTCCGCTGATAGTACCACCGGACATGCCACCTTCCTAGCCGTAGAAGAAATATTGTCTAGAATGGCTGTAGTGAGACTATAAAACTTCTCTACCAACCGCAGATTTAGCACCCTCATGCAAGAGCAATTCGAATGGGGGATGTTTTTCCTTCCTTACCTAGTCGAGGTGGACCCTCGATAACACCACGTTCCTTGCCGTCTAAGCATACCCTCACTGGATACCTGATCCCCCGCGATCTGTCCAGTTCGCCTCTCTTGCAAGCACCCACTTGAGCTTTCGTGTAAACTTGTTGCGCCCGATGAATCTGCACACCGGTCCTTCCGAGCTGCCTCATCTTAATATCACCGCACCAGCGTCATTATAGGACTAAATACCCACATTTTTGTGTTTCCCGATAGCCCATACTAAATGGTAGTTGCTTGTCATTAGTTCGCTGACTGTGAGGCCAATTCCACTGGTGTCCAAACCTTTTATCACTTGGTAATCTTCGCTAAACCTTTCATCAAAAGCAGTATCGATTTGCCACAGTATAAACGACCCAGTTTTGTAGAAAGCATTGAATAGAGGGATTCGGTAGTTTAGTGAGTTTTCCCACTTAGCCCTATGGAGTATCTTTTTTCCAGCCCACTCTCCAGAGGCGAGCTCGTAGAACTTGCGACGAACATTTTCGAAGTTTCCTAACGAACATCAGCAATTTTTAGGACCCTTTGGCCTTACGCAAGAAATACCCTGAGCGTTCTCTTCTCCCAAATCCTCCATTGCCTGTTGGGAAAGAACTATCTTCCATGGTCCCAATGGCTCGCCCAAAAGGTATTCGAATACATTTGACTCAATGACTGGTCTGAGAGAGTAGTCATGGGCTCCTGTAGGCTCCCCCTCGGAATTCTGGCTGGGTCCGCAATTGAAGGAAAAATTGGTGGTACAGAATTCACAAGGAACGGTACGAATAAACTTTGCCAGCTCCACGCCACCGGTTCTCCTAGGCCCCGACCTGTGAACCCGGCATCCCTTGCAGAGATCTGTAATAAATTCAACCCACCGCTCCTGGGCCCGGGGTTCAGAAATAAGATCTTCAAAGCGTCGTTGGTCTGTCTGGGCTAGCTTTTTTATGTGCTCCTCTGCAATCAAAATCCGCAATATCTCGGGGAGACCCCCTAATCTCACCCCAAACTGCCCTAAAGTCCTCGGGTCCGATAGGTTTACGACAGAGATGACAATTCTTGCAACAGCGCTCCTAGATTTCCTGCCATCGAACTTTTCAGTGAGCAACGAGAGAGTAAAGGCTTTAATAATTTCCTGTAATAAAGAGGTACTGTAACCATATTGCTGGAGACTGGGAAATTGACTTAGCAGGTAGCCAAGGTTATTTCCATAAACTTCTATTCTTGAGAAGAAATTTTTGAAACGCTCCTCCTTCAAGAGAAGGTCAAAGATCTGGTAAGGTTCTGAATCCAATGATTCGTATGCGGCTTTAAAATCCCTCGGAGTCTCAGAAAATATGAACTCGAAGAATCCCGTGCTTGGATTCATCTTTGCAGTGGGGGCTTATAGCTTGGTAGAGTGAGCCTGAATCCAAATGGTTTGAATAATCTCGTTCACCAGGAAGGTATCAGAAACAGAGGTACAAAGGCAGTAGATCTCCGACCACATTTCATCCTTCGTGCGCGCACAGGCCCAGCTAAATTGTCCCTCCAATTGAGCAAACACTGGTTTTAAGGCCCCCCATTTTTTCGCGGGTTCGCCCAAACACACCGGTACCCTGGTATATACCGTATAGCGGGCACCAACCAAAAGGGGAACGGCGCAAGAAAACCCGGGAGTCGCTCGGCGTGGCACAGTTTAGCTAGGCGCAAGCGAAGGCTAGGCGATCACAGCTTGCAAACTGACTAATATGGGTACGGCCGATAGGATATAGTCTGATAAGAAAATTTCGGTGCACCTTTTGGCTGGGATGTGTCCTTAGATAAGGCACGTGACGGATATATTTATCGGCCGCACTCGTAGCATGCCCCGAGCTCTTTCTGACGTAATCACCTTTAAGCGCTGTGGTTGGTCGGTTTGCAAATCGTGGTTGCCCAACCAGTGTTGCTCGCGACGGGGGACAGGAAACTGATACTGTCATGTCAGCGACGGGGGGTCATGATAGGGTCAGTAAAGGGGGTGACGGGTGTCGATAGCTGGGTAAGGGTTTATGTACAGTATGTTGAATTTTCATTCGAGGTATTTAATAGCTTATATTCGGTAATAACGTATATTCGGTATTACCGGGATAGTGGAAGGCGCTTCCTCAGCTCTTTCTGAGGGGAAGGGCTTCTATGGAACACTGGATAATGTCCTACTTTCTGAGTACAGAGAATCACTTTCCCCCGTTGAGCGTAGCAATTGGTGCATTCATTGCCCTTCTGACCACTCAGAGGATCTATTACTAAGCATGACACCCCATCATGATACCCGTCGCGAGCAACACTGGTCACAACTACCGCCATTATAGGAATAAAGCACTACCAAGAGGGTAAGTAGTAACGCCACTCTCACCTTTCAAGAACCTCAAGACGCGGCCGCAGGGTGTACTAGATGTGTCTATCTATAATGCTTCAGTTTCTCCCTTATCAGAAACTGTTCAAGTACTATTCGCTAGATAACGGGAAAAAAATGATCCATACCTAGAGCTGAGACTTCCAGGAAGAGCCTGATAGGTCTTAACAGGGATTATAAGGATAGGAATATTAGCCCAAGTCCTCCGAAGAAACAACACTAATTATTTAATGATTTTGCTAGCTTCATAGGACGTAGCGATGCCATATACTTTCTCCAACTACTTAATTCACTATACCTCCTGTACTATTGTAATAACTTTTGTTTGAAAATACTTTCCCTTCCCTATACGGAACAGAAAAGGATTGAGAAAAGCAGGGTCATTGCACTCGCACACTTGGTTATCCCCAGAATATTTGAAGGCGCATCCTAACAAACCTCGACAATAATGGCAGAACTAGAAATCCAGTGGCGTAACTGGGTTGTCCCGCCAGGGCCAACACCTAGTAAACCCTCGAGAGATGGCCATTAACGGACACCGGTTACCAGGCAACCCCCAGCGCTCAGAAATCCGTTGTAAGGAGTCTCATTATCCGACAGGGTTAGGGTTCAGACTCTGAGAACACGGTTGAGACTCGGAGGACACGGTTGAGACTTAGAGGACACGGTTGAGACTTGGAGGACACTAGGAAATCTCTGTACACTAGTCTTCAGTATATAAGAAGACTTGTCCTTCCTTCTCCTGTATGTAAAAACTACAGGAATTCTTTTCATCTCTGAATCTACGCTGTTACTACAATCTACACTGTTGCTACAAAATCCTCTCTGGAATTCTTCTCTTGATTTTGCAAAGTATGTATGATACCCTGTAACCGAAACTAATTTCATACATTTCCCTTGTCTTGTCCTGCTCCCTATCAAATATTTTCACACCCCAATTCGTCTATTGTCTTAGTTGTATTTCCCTTGCTCTACTGGATGTTTTTCTGTTCCAACTTTTCCGGACGTTTTAAGGGAGTCCTTGGAACAAAATATTATATACTAAAAGTGCCGGTACTCAATGGGATATTGCAGCCCCAATAGGCACAGTGCCACCGCGAGGAAGTTCTCACACTCTAGGAGAGGCGGAGAGTTTCCAATCACGAATAAGGCCGCACAAACGCACCAGAATAGGAAATCATCCCGCAACTAAGTGATTGGTTTTGAGTGCGTGGATGGTAATACGAAAGCCCTGCCCTAGTTAGCTGCCGTTACCTTCTGTATTCGAGGAGGTAGAAACAAAGAATCTAAATCGGCTGATCCTAATATGCTTCTACTCAAGCGCTGTCACCACCTATTCGACCACCGTACCTATATGTAACTGGTGTCTGGGAGTGGGGGACCCGACGGCGAGAGATGAGGAGTCTAGCAGGGCACTAGCGCTTCTAGATACCGGGAACTATTCCAGTCGCTATATCATAACGATATCCGTTATTGTTGATATTTTATACCTATTTCCCCTTCCAGAACCCGAACCCTTATACCAGAGTTTGCAGAGACCAGAACGGATGCTACGGGCCACCTCTCCGGGAGCCGGGGGGGGGGTGTAATGGTGTAGTGCGCCTAGGCGCTACTCTCTCACCACCCCCAACCCCCCAACCGTTGCCACCTCCATTTTGGCTTGTAGGCTTTTCTTCGCAGATACCGCCATAGGTGGAGCCCTGGTTAGCGGACGAGTGGCCATGGTGCCGGATTGTTAAGTATGAAGGCTAAATTATGTTGCGAGGATACTGGGTGGAGGACGAAAGAATGCAGCACTACTATGAAGCAACTGGTAACTAAAGACTATAGAGAAGTATGAAAAGTACCGTCGCTCATCCCACTCCAACAAACGGTAAAGACAAGTGTATATCTCAGCCATCATCCAATCGTCTCTACCCTTCCACCGATCACCACATAACTCTCTTGTCCTCCATGCATATCTCCGCTCCCTTGCACACTCCCGTGATAGCAAATGAAAGACATGAATAAAGAACCCCCTCCAAATATCCCCGCATCCCCGAAACGAAAAGAAACCACCAATCAACCTTCTTGCACCTTCCGTGATCATCCACAACACACAAGGCTTCTCTTTCTGCTTCTACAAATTCGGCCCCCTGCAGCATGACTAGTGGCGATAGGAGATAAAGGTGACTATATTAGTCCTTACCTGCCAGCCGCCTATTATGTGGATACTTCGCGTCGTAGTGTGCTCCGGGCCACAATGAGGAGCGTGATCGATCGTCTGTTCTAATCGGGGTTCTCACCGAGTGATATTTCATGAACAGCCTTGCATAGCACATTTTCAGGCTCGGTCAAGGCAGTACTCCGGCCATCCAAGGTGGGGGGTATTTGTGGGTGTTTGGGGCTTACGGGGCGGCCTATCCATTGGCAAGAACTACTTTTGATAGGCGTTTCGGTTCTGACGGAGTTACCTTCACTACCGAAGCGAGCAGTGATGGAGGGAGGATTTCCAACGGTAATTTATTATGACGTCGTGCTACACAGCAGTATGCCGGACTGCATTCTTCTGTGCCTGTGGTGATCGGGGAACAAGATCTCCAAGGCGCCCCTATAGAACATTCCATCATTGCGCGAGAACTTTCCGATCTTCGGGCATTTGATCCAGAAATCTGTTAGTGTGCTTCAAATAGTCTACGGTGTTGATGCTACTGTCTCCCATGCGCGCACAAGGAGTTGCTATGGCAGCCTAAGAGCCCGAGAGTGCGAGGTCCTTTCTTTCGCAATCAAATAGATCCCGGGAGGAGTAAGAGAAATATCTGCAAGATACGCTCCTCATGGGGAATACTGGACCTGCATAATTGGTGAATTTCTTGTGTGCCCACCTTGAAGACTATCACGATTTCTTAACATCTCTACTCGCGTTATGTAAGGCACTAGTGATTTTCCTAGGACACACGTCTCTTGAAGAGAGAAATGGAGTCATTTATTCGCAATTGTAGTGATCTTGTATATTATACCTTCTATCGTGTTAGTGGGTACCGGTAGGCATGACTTGTACGCCTTGAGACCCACAACGTTATCGCCAGCTATGATGTTCGTGGCTTCTATCAAAAATTGATATTAGTGTCGGAAATCTATGAGAGTGGGCCGTAGTTCATCTATGTATTAATCTAGGTTATGATACTAGGCAAGGCCGTATAATACCTAGGCTACCCTACAGGGTCTCGGGAATGATAGGGCAGCGAGAACCACCGTCCCCCTCGGATAAGTCAGCTCTTTTGATTCAAATGCGATATCCCCTCCAAGGAAGATGATGGTGCTTGCTATCCTACCGTTCTCAGCACCCTACCAAATATCATAGTTCGGCATTATCGCTTGCTCAATGGGAAGGCATAATTATTTTTTTGCCCAGTAAACAAACTACGGCTTGGCAAGGCAATGGGTGAATGAAACAACCACAAAGCATTTCCCAAACCCTCCTAGCGAACCAATATTTTGACCCTGAGATTCAGTCCTTTGCCAAAGCCAACAGGGGGTTTGCCTCGCTGGGTTACAAAAGTCGGCTCACACTGCCGTTCTTGAGTTGGGTTTTCATACTGAACAGAGCGAGGAAATCCATTCAGAGAATGAGGATACCAGTGGCTCCAGCTGCGAAATATCATGGCTAACCTCTTTTCCACACGGCGGAGACAAAGTCCCTGATTTGTATTAATAATTTCAATCGTTGACTTTTTTTTCGTATAATAATAGTGCGGTCACCGGTATAGTGCAATTATCGCTCTTAACTACTGATGGAACCCCCGCCCCCGAACTGTGGTTCCAAATTTCACTCTAGTTGAAGCTGTACTTCTCCTGGGTGGTGGTGCAGAAATTGTGACTTCCATAGCGGAAGCGATAGTTCTATCGGCACAGTTGAATGCCATTACGGTATTTCTCCCATCCCCACCTCCTGCGACCACCGACCTCAATGTTTTTGGACTTGTTCATACAGACCACCTGGGTTCAGCTAGCGAGCTCCGAGAGCTAGAATGAGTCAAAGACGAGTTCGGGTTTGGGGGCTCCCGCATAGACTCAAAAGCAATATAGTGGTATTCCCTGCTCTCCATCGTCATATAAACCAAGCACAGATAGAAATTGACAATATATATATAATATTACGACATATGTATCCCCGCCATTGTACAGATCAAACGGGCTACCTTTGGGCCCTCTCTGGGAAGACTGACCGAACAATTTGTAACCCCCTCAAGA
Source organism: Tuber aestivum (assembly GCA_900010015.1). NCBI lineage: Eukaryota > Fungi > Ascomycota > Pezizomycetes > Pezizales > Tuberaceae > Tuber > Tuber aestivum. The sequence continues at coordinate 29,913 of LN891031.1, read as the reverse complement.
AAACTACACTGATATGGGTATAATACCAACAAAGAACAACTCGGTTAGACTACAGCATGGGCCAAGTCCAAGGCTTCTGGAGGAATAGTAAGGGGCCCTAGAAGGTTGCCAGGTTTTTACCACCTTTTGCACTGCCCGATTACTCGAGGAGACCCATCCCAGCCCCAAGACGATTCCGCAAGGGTCACACCATGGGGATTCCTCTCTACACTAATATCACTAACAAATGCCAGGATAGACTCTCGGCTTTGCTCACCCCAGTAGTGACCCAGATAATAGGATCTTTTTTGATTTCTTTTGATGTCATAGGAAATAGGTGCGGCACTGAAGCCGGGCAAGAATAGCTCTTAGCCTGTGTCGCGCGAGGCTTGTGATAAGGGTCTAACTTAAAAATAAATTCAGTATGATACCAGTGCGTGCCGGGCAAACAAGCACAGCTCCATCCTCGCGCTCTAGTATCTTACTCGCACCCACCAAGGTTATAGCTCGAGCCCCACAATCCCCAATCGCTTGCAAGCACCTTTTTCGGAGGGCCTCTCCACTCAAATAGTGCCAAATAGCTCAACATCTCCTTGTGGCTCAACACGAATTTATGGCTCAAGATTTCGGCTTATCACAACTTACGATATCTCGAAAGGTTCTCAGTAATTTTGATCTCCTCTCATTTAAGTCATAAGCGGGAGCTCTATCATAAACATTTGGTAAATCCATGAACCATAGATCTTATATTTCTCTTTGCCATACCAAAATTTCGTACTTCACTCATCTACTGCTCCTACCAATTCCAAGAGCCTCCAGTATAACACCCGATGCGTCATAGTCCGGCTCCTAGAACCCCGATTGGATTCCATCACGTGACTAGCTCAAAGTCGAGTTTCTCGCGCAGGGTCTTTCACGGGCCGTTGCATTGCGCAAGCGCCCAGGCGGAACCCTCCCTAAACAGGGAACATTTTGCTGTATCATACACGTCCTGTGCTCGTACAATACCCACCGCTTGTTCTGGGGTGGCATGAACCCGATGTTTCGCCAGATGGCAAAGAAGGGGAAGTGCACTTCCCAGGACGGCACAGTATACCGCTAAAGCAAGCTAACCCCGGCGACGCAAAAGCCATGATCATATATCCGCCGAGCGCGCGCAGAGAAAGGAGCTATCATAGGAGCTGAAAGCGGGCCTGTATGATACCGTAGTCTAGATCTGGGCACCGGCCATCATGATTGGCCTAACCACTTTTAAACGATGTCGATGACAATACCGAACTTGCAACTAGGGTACAGTGTTGTCCGGTATCCGCAGCGCCGAAACGCGAAAGGAACGACTATTGCGCATCACCCAGGCGCGAGAAAATGGGCATCCGTTAGTGATCATCTTTGGGAACGATCCGGGACTGCGGGTACACGAGCACCTCCCCGCGCGTTGCCAATGCGGGACAGCAAAAGAGCCTCAAGTACTACTGCAAGGGGTCAAAAGAAATGCGTTTACGGTGCGGCATTGATATAGAACAAAATTTAGATCGGGTTTTAGGCCATTACACAAGCGCTAACTCTACAAACTTGGATTTACCTGTAGGTGTCAACGAAACCAGGCAGGAGTCCTAGGATCAACTAGTAAGAACTTAATACTTCTTCCTTACAAACGATTGATGCTTCGGAGGTATTAAATGCATCATTTTTCAGACCATTTTCAGCTCCGATCTAGAGTACTAGCACTTGGATATTCCAGCTTAGCCCATATAATACAATGCAGCCGGTTAATAATTACATGAAGGGGGGGGCTACTAAAAAAACATGGACTGTCGAGAGTGGGGGATTGAAAAGAGGTAGGGAGAGGTGGAGGGAAGGAAGAGGTCATTGTTGGGTAGTGAAACTGGTACTACCCGTATCAACCCTCTGAATCCTCACAGTCCCAGCAGGCATTTCCGACACGGGAACCTCTGCTTCCAGCTCATTCACATCAGCAATTGCAGTCCCCCAGACAGGTGAGCTATACCCGGCAGACTCAAGGCCCTGCCCTCCTCCGCCCCCGGCCCCAATCTGCGAATCCCACTTGGTAACCGGGTACGATCTGACCTCAGACCCTACGAACGTCTCCTTGTCGCTCCAGGTTCTGTTTTGGACTATCTCTTGCCCTTTCACTCCCTCATCTCTACCCACATAAAGCTTCTTACGGCGCCTGATGAGGTAGAATAAGGCGAAGGATAGGAGCGCTATTCCGGATACCCCTCCTAGGATAATTCCGGATACTGCGCCAACACTGAGGGATGACTGTTGGGGGTTAGCTCTCGACGTTTCTATTACTTGTGAAGTATTGCTTGCGGATTACGGCTCACTTACTACTACTCCAGGTTCTTTTCCGGGTGGTGCTGGTGATGGTGCAGCAATTCCTCCCAAACCAATCGAAGTTTCCGAGGGACCAGCAGATTCCCCCGGTATCCAAATCGTAGCCATTGTTGATGATACTCCTGAGGATCTGGTGAATGTCTTAGATGCAGAAGATGGTGTTGTTGACGTGGAGGAAGCTGAAGCCAGAGAGACCGGCCCATCTGCAACGGGATTCCTGAAAGTTTTTGGGACACAGATATTTATCTGATTTTCTACATCCGTGCAACTCTCGTATTTCTTATTGCAACACCAAGCTATGCGCAGTCAGCTACCACCATTCACCTATTGACCCAAGAATCTCAGGAGGCTATCGCCAACTCACTAGCTCCTCCCTTCTCACAATAAATCTGATCCATCCCCCCTCTGTTCCCTTTACACGCCTGCGTGCCCCCCCAACAATATCTGTTCACCATCGGCTCGTTAGTTAGCAAACGTCCTGGCCGGGCGAGTGGGTTGATACATACTCATCGTGCGGATCGCAGCACCAAAGAAGCCCCGCATCTGAAGCATACGCACACATTCCATCCTTATCACCTACAGGATCTACCCTAACAGTTCAGCCCAGTTCCCTCCCAACAACAAGGAGAAGAACAAACCGCAACGCTTCGTCGTTCCTTCAAACGTGCAAACACCAGGATCCTGCCGTACAAAGAAATCCAGACAACGACCCGCCCGCACAAACAGCGCTACGGCCGAAAAAGTCCAAAAAAATTCAGAAGTTTTCATAGTTTTTGAGATGAACGAACAGATGAATGAGCGAGCGAGCGAGCGAACCAACAAGTGAATGAATGGACGAGACACAATCTATGTCTCCTCATTCCAAGTCCTGCAGGTGAGAAACAAGGAAAAGTAATATACAGGAAAAGGTAAGTGTAAAAGAGCCTAGGATTGTTCGGATCGATGTGATAAGAAGGTACAGTAGAAGGGTATTATTGGAGGAGTAGCAGAAGTGAGGGGGAGGGGGAGCAAACTCGAGAACCATTTATTATACCTGAAGTTGGACAGAGGTTCACCGTGGTTTCCTGCTTTGCTTTATCTACCTTGCTGAATTATGGTGCGTGCGGTACTAGCCGAGATCCCATCCGTTCGCTTGTTCTCATGGATAATGCAACCCACTGCCTTATCTAAGGGTTGCGTGGTATATTCAGATTGGGATTAGAAGTAGATGGCTTACGAATAATACGCGGGCGCTTCTTAGGGAGCGCTTGGCAGTCCATGCGGAATACCAGTAGACGAGTCTTGGCAATAGTCACTTCAGTGCTGGGAGGTGTTAGCGACCGCGGTTGGTTAGGTTTGCTCCACCGTATTTGTAAGCTCCAAGCATAGTATGAGACCGTACCGGGAATAAGGGAATAGGGATCTCAGTCAAATCACCCGGGTTCCTTCAGCGGCTGGGAACTAGGATTCCCTTTCCGGCTAGTATATCGTCTCTTATGATAGTTTGGTTATTTTCGCACTCGTATGTCTCTTCACGGCGCTAGGCATTGCACTAGCAGTAAGGCGTTAAAACCGCAGGGAAAAGTCTAGAAAACCCGGAACAAGAAAAATAAAGCAGAAGGAAAGAATCCAGCCCATGGAACTCTGTCAATATAACCCCGAATTATTACCTCTGTGCGCACACTCTGCGCTTGCAAAATATCCCGCGCCATTGCCTCTACAGGTGCAACTCCAATTCCCGAATGACTAATTCCCTACTCACGGCTATCGATCCAGTACTGTACAGTACAATACATCTCCAGCAAAAAAGGAAATACCTACCTCGCGTAGCCCGATACACTCCTACCGTACCAAATCAACCGTTGCCAACTTACCGAATACTATTTTCCTCTCCGCCACCCGATTTTCCCCCACTTTCCTTCCAAGGGCGCCTATCATGCAGCGCACCCTTTACCCAACCCAAAAACCTGCAGCAGAATACCCCCCGTACACCTCCCATATTCGCTGGCTGGCGGGCGAGGATCAGGTATTTATGGGGTGCAGTCCCGTATCCGCCTCCCTGAAGGTTCTTACCTTGTTTTACTAGCTAGCACAGGGATCTATTTCTGAAAGTAATTATAATTACCCTCTAGCGTGAGTGGGTACAGCTGGAAAACGGGATTTCCTAGAGTGGCGAGTGATCGGTGATGACAAAGCGCTTGCTGGGGGGGTTTTTTTTTCTTTTGGTTTTGGATCTGGGGAGGATTTAGGGCGTTGGTGGGCGAGGATAGGGCGATTTTCAAGCAGGAGGTGGAAACGAGAAGAGGGGTTTCCCGGCTAGGTGGATGATACAGGATGGGTATTTTGTGTGGTTCTACAAAAGTTAAGCAATTTACTCGAGCACCGTCCGGTCCACGTCCCGCTGCGTTGGTTCGGCCTCGGAGTTCATCTAGCACCGCGGTGCTTGCTCGTGCGAGCGCCGTACAGTGCAAGCGTTGTGCAGTACTGTACCATCACGATATGACACCAAACTTGTGCCGCAACCGTCTCACCCCCTGTTTCCCCCGCCCAAGCACAGATGAGGCAGAATTTAAATCTCCTTGACAAGGATACCCCTTGCCCCGTTATCGTTAGTCCGCGGTACCGGGCCGACACACAAAAAAAGCATCAACCCGTCAACGCACAAACCTAGCTGAGCACATTCATCCATTCGCAGCCACCCTCAAGTCCAGCTCGCTTACCAGCCCCGGTAAGCGACAGCACCTGGCACTTCGTCAACTTTAGTAGTTGGTCACCACCGGCTGTATGGTGAGGGACTTCTGTAACCGGAGTAGGCGGGGATTGAGAAAAATTCTGACTAAGCTAAATAGACACCTTATGGTGCAGGGTTTCTCCTAATTGCAAGGGCCAATGGGGTTGGATTTGAGGGTTTGAGACTTACCTGCTTGGCATGCGACTGCTGGCGAGACACCATAGGCCTATCATAGCAATGTTATTTCGATTCCCGATTGAAAGACCGTCAATTTCTGCCCTGCATTGTTACCCTTCTTCCTTCTCCTCTTTTATGAAAATTCCACAAGAATAAATTATAGCCAATAACCAGGTCTACTGTGAGAGCACTACTGCCCCTGTCAACATCACTGTCATCAAGTCAATTTTTACCCCTCCTTCCCCCAACTCAGCTCTATCCAACCCCACCAGATCATCCTCTCCCCCATCGCTTTCTCCTATAACCCAAAACTCGCACGATCCCTTATATAATATATTCTTAAATATGAATAGCTAATGTGTCACGCGCGATATGGAACTCTATCTACACTAACTCCTCTCTCATCTAAGCCGACATAAGAACCCACACAACAGCGACCTGAAGCAGCACCTTCACTGAGAACTCTCTCTGGCTACTCTGTGAAGCTCGGGACGTCTTGCAAGCCCCGCAAACCTCCTGCTTCCACGAACTCAAAGTTTTGATGAAGAACCACAAGGACGCAAACCCGCCCGGGCTTAAGCCAAGCGAGTACTGTACCGTGTCCACGTCATATCCGAGGACAACTTCCCCTGCAGCAGGACTTGCATCATCCGCTGCTGGCTCTTCAGCCTTAGTTCCAGCTATTGCAGATTTTTATGAGCTCCCTGAGTCACTGACGGAGTTATCCAGGGTTGCAAGACAGGGGCCTGGGTTGGCATGCAGATTATCATTGGGTGGATATGCTGTGTGGGAGATGGGACAGGTGGTGGATGGGAGCGATGCGTACGTGGAGGAAGTGGCACCGGCATCTCATGGGCCTGATATGAAAGCCGCTTTTTCCATCGTATCTGCTGCGAAGAAAGGCATTTCTTCTAAAGCTAGTATTGGATATATTGTGAATACCTCTGGGCCCTTCGCCACCGTTTTCGGAACGTTGTTCCCAAGAGGATGGAGGACATGAACGCCACTATTAAGAATCGGGACTTTGAACAGTTTGCTAGTCACACCATGGTAGATTCGAGCTAGTTCCATGCGGCTTGGCTGGCTACTAGACCTCCGATATTCTACTCGAGTAGGGCAAATTATGTGGGGGACTGCCGGGCCGGGCTGGGACCCCCGGGCCCGATACGCTACGCCCTTATCGGTATAGTGAGACACACTAGAAAGGTGAGACACACTAGAAAGTGGCCGCTTAGATAGACGACGGGGGAGGTGGTAGGATGGCCGGGATTGCGCGGGGACTATAGGGGGTATCAGAAGACGATAGGGTGCAGGAAAGGACTGTAGGGTGCAGGGATGAACTGCGGGGGGTGGCCGTAGACGGTAGGTATTAGGAGTGACAGCCGGGCATAGGTGAGCAAAGATGAGGGGGACTGCCGTGCATGGCTCATAACTACCAGGGGGCTCTAAGAACCCTTGTGCGGGGAGGGTCAGGTAATGCGGAGCGGTATGATAGGATACCATGCACCCGGAGCGGGGCGGGGCGATGATCCAAAACCCCGCGTCGCCCTGCCCCGTAAAGAACACTAGCCTACACAGTAAACGATCTGCGCGCGAGAAACAGAAGAAGAGAAGAAGGTTAAATAGATCACGTCCTCCGAGTATTAATATAAGACTGAACCTATTCATTCATCCACGAGCCTTATTTCCTCTTTCAAATACTTCTATAAATCATTCGCAACAAAGCCAAAGAATCGATGAGACAGAGGTTGACTTTCAGCAGAATGCCCGGGATTTACCTGAAGAGCCACCGGGAAACTCAATTGACCATCTTGGGTCGGGACATTCAAAAGATTGCGGATATTCTTGCTGCCTTATCGATCCATGCCAGTTCTTGGGTGCTAGTTTGGCAAAGACTGCAGACTGTTTTATTGGTTAAAAATGAATTCTTACTGGCTTATTAGTTTACGCATATGATACAAGATTTGCAAGATCATAAACCATGAGTAGGATGAAATTATGAACTTGAAGTGTCTGAGCATACCAGCCCACAAGATGCATCGTAATAGCAAAATGCCCCAGGACCCTACCTGCATATCTACCCTAGTCCGTCCATGGACCAGAAAAAGGACGGACTATCACCAGCGGTCCCTCCGGTCCTACCCCGAAGACAGACAGACTGGGTGGTTCGGAACACTGGGAGTGGGCCGGAAAGTACGTAAATGTTGCGCCAGAGGGATACGATAATAGGTCCATCGAGGCATTCAAGGATGGTGTTAGTAGGGTTATCTTCTCTACGGTTGGGGACCAATCAGGACCAATGACACACTGATTAGAACTGATGGGTTGTCGAGCAAGATGTAGAAGGGTTTCTTGTCCTGGAAAACATATTTCGTTAGTTGCGGTGACCGAGGGGAAGAGTGCCAGTGCATTTTGAGGGTATTAGTTGGTCGATTGAAGGCTAGATTTCAACCCGCGAAATATATACCAAGATTTATGTATCCAAACGTGGTCACTCTTATGAATCGAGCGAAAAAACTAAACGGGTATTGTCGGACGGGCCAGCAGACTCGTGGCCGTCGGCGGAGGTCCTAGCCAACTCCCGGCATTGTATCTAGAGCTAAAGTCAGTGATCCGTGTGGGGGGAAATGGCGACACTTGGGGGGGTCGTCATCTAGCTTCTTCAATTACCCGACGGAGTGCTGCTCCTTGTGTCCTACTAATGAAACTAGCCCTAGAATGCTTGCGTCGTCGATCTCCATGCAATCCCTTGTTTGGGCTAAGGACTGGCGTACCGGTATAGAAGCCGCTTGTGAGGTTCTTACTAGGATATCCATTGCCCGCCATGGTAATGTCAGAAATAGGAAGCAGGAAATCATAAGGGGGTGAGCAATAAGTACGAGCTTGGCGACAAAATTCGTTGACCCCCCCCCCATTTTACACCAAAAATAGGTGTTTTCGCTTTGCAAAATCACAGCTTTGTCTCTCTGCAAAAAATCGGAAAATTCACTAGCATTCTTAGTGACATCTAGATATTACTGCCCTTGAGTATCAAGCTGTGTTAATAATTGCTCATGGCACAATTCTCTAAAGCATGAGAGTGGTCCAATGGTACTTCCAATTTTGTATGAGGTTTCCATCCAAAAGGTACATTGCAGCCATGTTCAATCCGGACACTAAGCTCCCAGCCATTATTGTGCAGGGCGAAAATTCTGATAAATTTTTCTCACAAAGCCTAGGTAATATCCTACATTATGGTATTAATTTCATCAGTTCTTTATTGCTTTTGGATGAGCTGTGGTTGCGTGAAATCAGCCACTTTTGGTGTAAAATGGGGGGGGTCAGCGAATTTTGTCACCAAGATCGTACATATCCGTATGCACGGGAAATTCCATCCATGGAAGTTCATATTTTTCAACCATGATCGTGGTCGCTTAGAACCTTGGACCGCGTGAGGGCTCAGCGGGGTGATACCCTCGCCGAGCCATGTCATGACTTGGCTTGCTACTCGTACCGTACCGTACACTACCACCAGATGGGGTGGTAAATATCAAAAACCTTGAGACAAAGGCTTCCAACCGTTGGACTAAATAACCCTATAAGCACCAGACCTCTTGTCAGCTTCACAGGCTCAAACTTGCAGTAAACTTACATGAAAGCTCAAACAAAACCAATCAATAAGCTCTCGAGGGCCTCGCTCCCACTCGATATATCATCCAATATGTGACATCACTCACCCAGGATAAGTTACTGGGAGCTTTCTTCACGGTCATAGTTGTTCAAGCAGCGTAGCCACTATGCTTTTTCTGGGCCCGTGAGGCACTTACTATTCCAAGAGAAGCACCCATTCTTGGCTCGGAGACACGAGTAAACGGAGCACTGGCGCAGCACATCACGTGCCTCTACAAACAAAAGATAATGAGAATTAGTCACTCTTGCCAGGTGGGGGCTCATTGATATGTCACGTGCAACATCCTCCGGACCCAGTCGCTTCCACTCGAGTACATGTACTCATAGCACTGGTACTCGTACAAATAGTAGGGAGTAAAAAAAAGCATATTGATATTACGAGTGCGGCCGATAGATATATTCGTCACGTGAGTCTGATAAGAACATTTCGGTGCACCTTTTGGCTGCGATGTGTCTTTAGATAAGGCACGTGACGAATATATTTATGGGCCCCACTCGTATGATGCGAGTACATGTACTCGTGCCGGCACTGGCGCATTATAGTACGAGTACACATGTACCGGTACCCCGACAAGTCCCTCGGGCTGAATCTCCGAGCGAGGCCGGAATTCAGGATTGAGAGTCTTCACTAGTGGGACCTCCGAGAGAACGGCGGTCGCATGGTTGGGTTTGGGCCAATTGAGAATTAGCTCTTGCATCGGCGCGTAACTGCGAGAGAGGATACCAGATTAATTAGAGACCTTGCGGTTTCGCATCCAGAGTCAAATCCTAGCGACCTCATTGGCCCAGAACCCTGTTTGACCCACATGCAGAGTCTTTTCGCAAAGCCCCTAATGTCACAGTTGGAGGGATGCTTTTGGTGACTGTTGGTCAGATGAGAAGTGACTTGTAACGAAGGAGAGGGAGGTGCTTACTTTGTGCAACGTAAATGATACTGGAGTGCTTTGCTGGTCGCTGAGTGCGGGGTACCAGAGCTGCCACTCCCACATCCCCAATCCCATGCTCAAAAATAGGTGTAAGTGTAACTGGGCTTTAATATAAGGCCTTCCGCCCCATTATCCCCCCCCACCTTGCCTTGGATTTGCGATAACAGAGCACTTTCAATACCAACTTGGATAAAACAGCCTTCCCGCGGTTTAAGAAATAATCGATAAGATGAGCGGCAGACAATCGAACACTTCTTTTGAGGGCCTTCCCTCACCCCGACGGTATGCTCCCAGAGTGTGGAGTGCACAAGTGCATGTTGGCGCTTCAAATCACTAAGGTCAGTAGGTATGACTCCAGCGGTCTGATCAACACCAATATCCAGGGCAATTATAGCGGCAACACCGGTTCTTATAATGTTACGGGTAACTCAACCACCTACAATTATTACAATCAGGCACCCGGGAACTCGCCCCAGAACTACTCCAAAATTGTGCAATGCCTATACACGTCTCAATATGAGAACCATCGAAATCGGGTTCAGCAGCCTGTTGAGGGAACATGTACCTGGGTTACCAAGCACCCACGGTATACGGACTGGTTGAAAAATAAAGCATCCCGACTCCTCTGGCTATCAGCAGATCCTGGCTGCGGCAAATCGGTCATCGCTTCGTTCCTGGTAAAGCATTTGGAAATTCAAACGGACGCCATCATTTGCTATTTCTTTTTGAAAGATGACAGCGATGAACAGAAGAGTGCACCGTTTGCTCTTTGCGCTATACTACATCAACTTTTTACGCGCAGAAACTTGCTCTGTAAATATGCTGAGAAAGCGTTGGCGGATAAAGGCGAGAGATTTACCGGGGAAGTCCATACGTTGTGGAGTATTTTGGTGGAAGCGGCAGCCGGGGGGGAGTGTGGCAATGTAATCTGTGTTGTGGATGCGTTGGACGAGTGCGAAGAGGTGACCCAATCTCTACTCCTAGGCCACCTGGCTAGCTTTTCCAGGACAGAAAATTGCGACATGCGGTTGAAAATCATCGTTACTAGTCGCCCATACTAGAAAATTGAGAGAGGACTTCTCTCACACGCAACGACGATTCGGCTGAAAGGGGAAGACGAAATCGACTCTATTACTCGCGACGTTACCCGTGTTATCAACGAAGGTATTAAGGACCTGGAGGAATATTGGGGACACCTTGGCAGATTTGGATATTTGCGGGGCCTCCTCGAATCCTCCGCCGATCGGACCTTCATTTGGGTCTCACTCATTCTGGAGATTTTGAAGGATAGTGAGGATAGCTCGGAGGAGGAGTTTACTAACATTGTCTCTGGTGCACCACACGATCTAGCTGAATTATACACCAATATTCTGAATAAAAGCAGATCCCCCGAGAAAGCGCGGCGAATTCTGAAGATAGTAGTAGCGGCTGTAAGACCTCTTACACTTCGCGAGATGAATGTCGCATTTAGAATTAGGCATGATCAAGGGACAATTAGAGACCTCCGTGATCTTCCCTGTGGATTCGGAAAAATGGTAAAAAATCTATGTGGACATTTTGTACGGATCATCGATTCGAAGATTTACCTAGTTCACCAAACTGCAAGGGAGTTCCTCATTGAGTCATCTTCACTTGGCCAAGGAAACTGGCAGTATACCCTGAGCCTGAAAGATTCAAACTTAGTCTTGGCTGACGCTTGTATCTCCTATCTTGCGCTAGAGGATTTCGAAGACCACCTATTAACAATCGATAATGACGGTAACAGTATCAGGAGTGCGGTTGGTGATTCGGTGCAGAAATATGCCTTTCTTGATTACGCAGCTGGACACTGGGCAGACCACTTCCGAGATTCCGAGGGCCAGCAGATGGAGCTATTCAAGTCTACGCGACAGATCTGTGGGGCCGGGTCCAAGCGCTTTCTGACATGGCTACAGGTGCACTGGCGCAATTACGAGCCGCGGTATGAGTTCCCAGAAGATTGGACACATTTGATGATAGCATCCTAGCTTGGACAAATGGCAGTGGTCGAACGGCTATTGGAAGCCGGAAGCGATATCAATGCGAGATCCAAGCGATATGGTCCAATAGTGAACATAGCCGCTATCCGGAGGGACGGAGATATGGTTAAAATGCTACTAGATAAGAACGCAAAAGCACGTATAGGCGGGAAGGAGTTTGATATCTTGCATGTGAGGAGGCCTGTTAGATTGAAGTCACTTGTGCACAGCTGACAATAAATTAAATATTTTTAAAGACGGTATGTGGGCTTCCTGGCATGAGAGAGGTTTAGGGCTGATTTAGAACCGATATTTGTTATAGAATGTGAGTAGAAGCAGTGGATCATATCTCCCTCACACTATCAGGTTGCTAATTTCGGAAGCCGGGGAATATTAGAGAGTAAGTGGGCTACATTCAGGATGCGGGGCAGCACTTGCGGCTAACTTAGGATTGGCGCGTGACTGAAGAGCGTAGGTTATCACATTCTTTACTACCGGGTGATGTAATAAGGCTACTGACTTGCGGGGAGATATAGGATGTAAGGAACTGAGTAAATATCCTAGATAAGAAAGGTGATAACTAATAGCTAGGCTGCTGGGTACGATAGCTTGTACGTGGCGGAAATAGGCGGATGCGAGGGACGACAGATAGCTAACAATTGGCCTGCGGAGGATTTTAGGAAGTAAGTGAACACAATCAACAACGACCCTGCGACGAGGCAATGGCTGACCACTGGCTCGCTGAGTGTTGTAGGAGGTAAGTGAACACGATCAACAACGATACTGCGACGAGGCAATGGCTGACCTCCGGCTCGCTGGGTGTTGTAGGCAGTAAGTGAGCGCAATCAA
>LN891031.1:0-15466 GCA_900010015.1 Tuber aestivum | reverse complement strand
CACGATCAACCACGGTTCCGCGACGAGGCAATGGCTGACCTCCGGCTCGTTGAGTGTTGTAGTATGTAAGTGAGCACGATCAACCACGGTTCTGTGACGAGGCAATGGCTGACCTCCGGCTCGCCGAGTGTTGTAGGAAGTAAGTGAGCACGATCAACCACCGTTCTGTGGCGAGGCAATGGCTGACCTCCGGCTCGCTGAGTGTTGCAGTCAGTAAGTGAGCGCGATCACCCACGCTCCTGCAGCGGCCCCGTCACTGACCTCCTGCTCACTATTTGTTCTAGCATGTAGGCGAACTGGATTAACCTCCCTTATTATCCGTTGTAACTGCTGACACCCACCTTCTTTTTCCTTCAGGCGGTAAGCCGTCCTACATCTTCTCACTCGTTTCTTGCTCCTCCAGACTTATATCTCCTTGCAGGCCGTATGTATCCGATATCCTCAAGCCTTTTATTACGCCTTTTCCCTCTTTACTAACTTCCTATTTACTTTCACCCCTAGGCGGTAATTACTCCGAATCTCCATATTCTACCTATAAAGGCTAACAAATTACTGTTTTCCCTGTGCATAGTTTGTATGCACACATATCCTCTCTCCTGTGAGTCGTAACTAATACTTGGTCTTGCATCACAGCTCGTTAGTACATCCTTTGTCCCCTATTTTTTGTTCCCCCATTGATCTACAGCTCGCCTTACAACCATTTGGGCAGCATAGAAAGTTAGTGACATTATCTTTTCTTTATTAACTATATTAGCCGTGATGTACATTAACCCTCCTCCCAGGATGTGAGTCGTTCTAGTCTACTCTCCTAACATGCCCGGTTTATCATTGTTAAACCCACGCCAGTTTTGCGTCCAGGACCATCCGGGGCACAATCTTGCTCGGAGAGGCCAGTCTGGTGGCCGGTGAGTATTATACCTTTTCTGTTTTTTTTCTTTTAAGCGCATACTTACACGCATTATTAACTGTGCAATAGGTTAACTGTCTGCTATTGGCTATTAATTCAATCCCTTTCTTCATTCTGTTAGGCTACTAGCTCGATGCCAGGTTGATTTTTTGAATGCCATGGGTTGTGTTATTTCCTCAATACTATTTTCCGTGGGGGCTATAATATCATTTTCAGGACGCCGGGATTTGGTGGAGTTGGCTGTAGGTGGCTCCTGATGTTTCCATTACTCCTGTAATGTTATCAAGAATTCTATCGCTTGGCAACTCTATTACCCTCAGAATCCATCACAGAGTGACCCAAGTTTGTCCAATAATGCATACGGTTTGGTAAATTACTATCATCAATTGGACAACCCGATAAGATAAATGTATAGTTGCAGTACATAACATGACACGCCGCCGACAATTACTCTTTTCTCGACTATCTTATAAATAACTCCAAATATAAATAATTTTATGCCAGCATGAGGCCTTGGCTGGGGATATGTGTCAACAGACGGTAGATCGGAGGCGCATAAGAGGGGGGGTGGGGGGTGGAAGCCGGCCTGAAAGACTGTTCGAAATTGCGAGGTGCTGCTCGGAATAGGGGGGTTTAGCCGACCGTGTTATCACCGTTCCGTGCTAAATATGAGAGTTAGTTTCGCAGAAAATATGATTACAGATCATGTGGGTTTAGCCAATCTGTGCTAAATCAGGTTTATTCTTAGTTACGTAATTGTGGCAAGTGAGAAAACAAGCTGCACTACACCTTTCAAGTTCGACACTCAACGCTCCAGCGAGCCCTGTCATATTGCTTCTTCATACCATCTACTACTGAACCCTCAGTCCTTACTCCGAGCCTACAATGTACGATAAGTTACTCAAAAAGCGAGCTGCAGTGGTCCTCTCAGCATCCATTAGTTATCATTTTATGACTGGAAGATATAGGCGACTTAAACGGTTGTTGGAGGAAGCGGAGAAGGAGAAAGATAACCGTATACGGCCAGCTATAAGCTATATCCGGCAACCAAATTGGTCACTGGATAATCCTGGGCATCATTTTTTCCATGATAATCAGGACTTCATCGAGTATCTTCGGTATGGTTTTTACTCAGTATTGTTAATTATCAATAAAAGATGAAAGCTGATAGAGGAGTAGCTTCAATAGGCAGGAAATCCGGATGTTAATTCCAATTCTGGGAATAGAAAACATACCGTGGCGTAACCGTCTTCAACCAACTGCCGAGCTTGCAATATGTATCCTTCTACATCGACTGTCAGCCTCGGGTGCACGATTGAAGGATGAAATCAAGATTTTTGGGCATTCCCGAAGCTATATATCATTAGTGTTTAATGATATATTGATGTATCTTTGCCACTGATTTAGTCAGTTACTTTTCTGGGATACTCGGCATCTCACTTTAAGTAAAATCTCCGAATACGCCGATTCAGTTGAGAAGGTAGTAGGAGGAAGGGGTGTGTGGGGATGGATCGATGGCACAATGCGCCCATTTTGTTGTCCCGGAGAAAACCAGGCTACTTATTATAGTGGTCACAAGAAATCCCATGGTTTTCAGTTCCAGTCAATCATGACTCCTGATGGGATTATGTCAAGCTTGCATGGTCCTTATACTGGACCAAGTGGTGACTGGATGATGTGGAATGACTCGGGAATTGAGGGAATACTGCACAACCTTCTTCCTTGCAGCATTGAAGAGCAGAGATACTATCTCTATGGTGATTTAGCATATTGGCCTTCCTTTGGTATTATGGGTCCCTATCGATCTTCTGGGCCTGGTATTTCTCTCTCACGTACTGAGGAAGCTGCAAATCTTTTGATGTCTAGTGCTAGGATTTCAGTGGAATGGGGCTTTGGTTTAAATGTCAATTTCTGGGGAATTAATAACTACAAGAAGGGGTCCAAACTCTTATCATCTCCTGTTGCTGCATATTATCTTGTTTCTACATTACTAACGAATATGCATACATGCTTAAAAGGAAGAAATATTGTATCAGATAAGTTTCACTGTTCTCCCCCAAGCTTGGAAGAGTATGTACGTAGTGTATTTTCTAAGTAGTTCTTTTTATCTTATTTGTTTTAATTTCATATTCTTATTTATTTTTTGAAATAAAGTATGATATATGAACGTAAATATGATATTATTCTTTTGCTAAAAGTTCCAAGATACGATCAACCTTTGAGGAAGTATCCTTCAATGTTTCCTTCAGCTCAGCTACCTCCTTGCATACAGTTCTCGTCTCTTCTTCAAGCCCAGATACTCTGTCTTTCTCCCCTTCCTCTTCTCTTCCTGTAATAGTAAATGCACGACTAATAGACTGTACAGCCTCTACCAAACAATCTCCTTGCTTAACATACTTTTCATCCAAAGCAGTTGCCCGATCCCGTAACCTCCGCTTCCTATCCCGTATATTTTCTACCTTCTGCATTTTTGGGATTGGCTTCTCTTCGTTCCGGTCGCTGGATTCAACCTCGGTCTCGTCACTTTCTGACAGGGCAGCAGCTGCCTCTCTGAAAATCCTCTTTTTCGACATGGGTAATAACATATTTTCCCGGTCCATCTTTGCCTGCTCTTGATCCCTTTTCACCTCTTCTCCTCCCTGTCGTTTGGCTGTCTTACTCTCTTCTGCTCGAACTACCCACTTATTCCACGATTCTAATGCCTGATCAAGATCTGATTCGACGAAGACTATGCCTGAGGCTTGGGTATCCTAAATACAATTAGTTTCAGATTAAACTATTATACTAGAAAGATCTTTAAAGGTTTAAACTAACCTTCGACAACCGTGCCTTATACAACTTCAGTATGCGCATTACGATAGTTCGGGCGTTTGCAATACTTTTCCTACAGGTTCGGTTAAACTCTGCCGTTCGGCGTGCCCAGAACTTCTCCTTTCCTTGCAAATACTCCTCTCCTCGAGTACAGCAAAGGCGAACTAGTTGAAGTCGTTCGTTCTCCGTTAAACTAGTACGTTGCCGCGTGGATTCAATACTGGAAGGCACCTCATTGAGAGTGACACCTTGCAGGTTCCGTGTTTTGCCTGACTCCAACTCATGGTAACTTTGGTGTGCTGCTTCTTGGGGGTTCGTGAAGGTGATTGCTTGGTTGATTTGACGCTTAGGACTGCAGGAACGAGGTGGTTCAGATTCATCCATTTTCTGAGGCTCTTCGGTACGGGATAGGATATGGATAGAAATAGCCATCGTCAGTGTTAGAGGTCAGAGATTTACTGTGGCGGGTTTCTTGGCACTAACTCATGCTAACTAGGATTGGATGTTTGGTGATAGGTTTACACGGATTATAATCCAGTGCTATGCAACACCGTTTAACACACTACGCACTTCCAATCAAAATATAAACATCTCTACTAGCGGCGTTGTTATGGTGAATCGCCCCGTTGCCTCTAGCAACGGCACGATTACCATTTAGCATGACATGGCTAAACCCCCCTAATGTTCTCACGATAGTTTGTTTGTTTGTTTGGTCGAATAGTCTCTAGGGGCAGGCCTTGGTTTCGGGCGCACTTTGGCTTCTGGGGTTTAGGGGATTAGCAAAAGCAAACAAAAACCCTACACGTGATCCTTGATGAATCTTGCACGTGTTGTGTTATGTAATCTGTGCTGACGGGACAGAAATACAGCGAGCAGGGAGCAGAGCTTTCATAGATAACCGGGAGGGAGATAGGGGTTTAACTATCCTCTAAGGAATTGTACTTCTGTTTAGGTCAGTGTTATGAAGGTCCCCCAAGAAGCCTGAGGCATACTTATGCGGCGTCTCCTAGAGACGTACTTGTACCATATTCAAGCATGTTCGCTTCCCGAGTGCAAGGCCGGGCCTATCACCGGTAGGTGGAGGTGAAAAAAAGAAAAAAAATCAGCGGTAAGCTTGGCACAGCCCTGTCGGTATTGTCTCATGCATTTCCCTCTGCCCAAATATCAATACTAGCACCTACAAAAAACAACAGAACATCAGCCCCCCAGATCATTATTTTCGGAGATATACCTAGGGACATGGTAAACATTTATCGCCTTTTCTTTTTGTCCCGCTGAACTAGGGAAGCGTTTCCAAGGGCTAGGGGTACTTAGACCCGTCTGGAAAACATGTGGATCGGGATGCACAAGTGAGTAGTATACACTACATGCTAACCCAGATGTCTACTTCAATCACATAATGCAGGAAATGCCGCAACCAGATGACAAAAAGTACAAGTTCTAGGAGGCTGCTTCCGTGGAAGACGTGGGGCGGTTCACTAGCAAAATAATCGCTGTCAAATGAGGAAAAAAAAACAATTTCTCCACCGGTGGTTGTACCGTACTCACGCAGTAAAGTAGAGGGAAGAGGATGGGGGATAACAGATTTCCCTACTAGAGATACCAGCACCGGAAACTGCACGTATCTGGATTGGAAAAAATGCAACAAATCTTCCTGCAAGCCTGAGACTTATCGAACGCAGGGGTCTCCCAATCTCAAAGCATACAGTATCTGGCCAACCGAAACGTCTGGTCGAGCATGCAAACGTGAGACATCGCCAAGCAGCCTGCATGGTGGCGAATACTCGAGTAGAGCCTTGTGCCACCTAACCTGTTGGGAAAATAGCTTCAATGTGACGGAAGTGAATCTGGTCAGGCATAGTAGCAACTAGTCTCATAAGGGCTGGATATAGATACCTCTCTGAGGTATAAGTACCGTTGCCTGGTGCACAAGAGAAATCACAATTCTCGGATTCAGCTCCTCAAAAATATACTCCTCTCACACTCTATGATCTTCCAAGTTCCAGCTCAACCGCTCACCTCACATACATTTCCAACATAACCCGTTTAGAGCATGCGAGTGATAACCTGTGATGCTCTTTAATCGCACCCGCCCCACCTATGCTGGGATATCTACCGTGGCATGGGTAGCGCAGTCGAAAATACAGGGTCTGGCGTGCAACCCGTGTCGATCTCTGGTGGATACTCAATTAGCAGACGGGAGGGTATGCAGTAGTTCGTAAATCTCCCCTGAGTCTATCTGAAAATACGGGTAGCGATGCATGACTCTACTCGAAATTCCATATACCCTCCTAAGCTAGTGGAAAGTCGCCCAGGGACTCTCCAGCGAATCTCAGCACGAATGATGCAAAAACAAGGGATGTCCTGCGAGAGTCGTCGATACCTACCCCGCCCCTCGTTGCAGTTGATGCGAAACGGAGGGAGGAAACCCCCCGCCCTTCCCCCCCCGCAGCTCCTAGCCCTCTTTGGTCGGCTCTTCCGATGCCCTATACCGGCGCTCCATACTAGCCGGATTGTTGGATGTGTGTGGATGAGATGATTGTATTTCTTAGCTACAAGCAAGATGGTAGATAAAGGAAATACATGACTGTCGAGCCTCCTCTCCTGCTCCTGGATCACCCAAAGCCCTAAACACCTATAAATGAGGGTAGCCACCTGTACAACATGTGAACACGGATTGCCTACTTCCAGGCTTAATTTATGAGCTTAACTTCTCGATGGCTCCAGAAAACCATCCTCCAGAGCGGTGATTTCACTATCCTGTGCCCAGGCCAGAACCTAGAAGTGTGGCTAATAAGGCGCCGGACTACGGGGGCAGCAGCAGAGTGGAAGTCGACGGGATAGAGGTAAGTGTGGTGAGGGGGAAGGGGGGGGGAGGAGGGAATGAGAGCAACAGAAATCCTAGCCAGGACTGTGTAACAGTTGGAGACTCCGAGTGATGCATGATACCACCAGCCGTGATTGTTGCTTTCAGAAATTCTTCGGGTGGGGTTGTGTGTGGATCAGGCTGCAAGGCTGTATTATAAAGGTTTGTATAATCCTCTTCCCTAAGTGAAGGGGAATCTGAAATCATAATATACAGTGCCCAACATACCTTCCAGGGACCGTTCATGCCGCCTGTTCTTATGAAATTAAGCGTGAGGAACCCCTTCCCGGAGCTGTGGGTATCTATAGGGTGTCTGGTTTGCAATATCATATTACCGGCCGCAGTGATGTACATGGAGGATCATTCAATTGCTGGACCGTGGCGAAAGCTTGCTTGTGGAGCGAAGTAGTGGGAAGAGATTCCCAGTTTTCCCAGAGACTAACCGGAGTTGAATCTTCTCTCAGATGCAATCAGCGCGATGAGCCGTTTTTTGTCATTGTAATTTACGCATGCGAGGTCTCGTGTTACTTTTTTCTCTCCATTTTTACGTCCACGGGCACGGAGAATCTTTTACTGTTCCTCCACCGCGATTCCCTTCCCCTTGTAAAACTTTAACCCGTAAGCACCAAACAGGTGCTCAATTCCTTGTGAGAGTCTGCAGTGAGTAAACTTGTGAGGGCTGGCATTCCGCTTCAAATTGCGTTGATAACCAATACCCCCCAGTGTAATCACCATCTCTCCATATTCTCTGTCGTCCAGCCTTTACAACTTTGTTCGATATTTATGATCCGCTGCAATGAAATCTAGCACTCCTAGGGAAATTGGACTTGGGCGCTAAAAACAAGTTCAATCGGATATAGCTTCCATGTGATTGGCCGAGTTCAGTTGGCTATGAACCCGTCGAACCATTTCATATAGCCCAAGCCTCGTATTCGGCATTAAGTTCTACAGGCAATAACCAATGATACTCGGTACCTAAAATATGGCTACGCCCTCCGCCATCAGGGTAAAAAAAAAAAAACTCAACTTCAGTGACAGTGTTGTCCATGATCTACCCCCACTCCCTCTCTTACACCCGCTCTCCAGGAGATCGCGCTGTTTTCCCCTAATGCCTTTTGTCATGTATGTAATTTCTCATATTCCCTCTATTGCAGGTGCTCGGTCTTAGGCCCATCTTGCTCTTTGCGATCTCCATTCTGGACTATACCTACAGCAAGATGCGAACCCAGCTAGGGGGATCACCGTGAAAGCTATCTGGGAAAAATGGATCAAAATCTCGTTCCCCCGGATTTCAATTATCGTGGCCAGGGATGCTGAGACATGTCTGGCGCTGCCGGTGTGGTCGATGGTTGGGGTTGATCCTGGTTCGTTTTGTTTTATGCTGTTAGGGGTGGGGGTTGGTGACGTTGGGAAGGCATGTAAGGATTGAGAGGAATGTGATATTGACCATGGTGAGGATGATGAGGAGGCGGAGGAAAGAAGGAAGAGAGGGAGGAAAGGAAGGGATTATGCATTCTACCGATAACAGTGCAATTTGGGTTTCTACCGACATAAGAGTCGGGGTAAATGTTTTGCTCCTACGCATGAGAGAGACACTGAAATTAGTAATCTTGGTTGGAGACCCTTTGGGCGCGGTAGAGATCAGGTATCGTTCAATCATCGCTCAATACTGGTTGATAGGCAGAAAAGACGGATAAGAGAGTAAAAACACAGAAAACATGCAAGCACGAATCTCCCAACATTGCAAATTGACCTCCCAGAAACATCCTGCCCAAACCGCCGGCACAATTTCAATCACACCAAAACCCAAGACAAACCCGCGCAGGTGGTATCCCGAGATGTGACGCCCTCGGCTGGTTACCTCGGGATTGATGAGGCAATCTGATCCTGTGTTTGGCGGATACATGAGTGGAAAGGTGATCCCTCCCTTCGATCCCCTTATCTCCGACCCTATCGCATCCCGGGATCGGGCAGTCTACGAGTAGATTGAGATGCTTCACTTCGCGGTAGCGGTCCAAAGCCTGCTTAGTCGGGAATGGGAATCGCCAGGTGCAACCGGGCTCGTGGCAGAGGTAACTCCTCTCGGGGCGTGTTCGGGCGCAGCTATGAAATCGTGAGAGAGGGAAACATGATAGGCGGTGTGAGAGGGAAGGTGCGGGTTTGAGGGAGAACAAACCTACTGACAGTATCATCATTCGGGTGGCGCTCGTGATGCAGGGGAGCAGTGCTTGGTCTTGGAGGCAGAAGCCAGAACTGTCAGCAATCAAGGGATGAACCATAGAGTGGTTATCATGGGTAACCGGTGCGACAAGTGTGTGGGGAGCAAGGGCGGTAAGGTTTGCTGGACCATTGACGGAGGAAGAATCATCATTGCCGGGATAGAGTGACGATCACCAAGTCCTGCGGGTAGCGATTGTGGCTTTCCGAGATTGTCAAATGAGACTAGCCCGAACACAGGTGCTGCAGGAGCAGCAGGTCTTAACCTATGTCTTTGCCAACAGTCGTCCTTGATCAGGGGGATCCTAGACTGATTGAAGATCGTGGACCCAACTTTAAATTCAAGGAAACTGTGAGTTTGTAGAGAGTTCGTTAGACGAAGAGCAAGAACGAGAGCATGCAAAAGTGGGAGAGAGAGATCTGGGGAGTTGCAGGGGACAAGAGGATCGAAGTTTGAATTGAGGTTCAAGAATATGCGAGGGATTGATAGTGCTGGCGGAGGGGATACTACGACTGCTCGATCGGAGTTGTCAATGACCGCTCCGGAGATGGGTGATTTGCAGAAAACCGCAATAGCCTATGGCGAGAGAGTGTGTGAATGCTCTGGTGACTTGTTTGATTTTCGCGGGTCTTGAATTGGGTAGGTGTACCAGTACTGTACATTAGGACGGTTTCCGGGGCATGACAAAACTACCGTAGCGGTATGATATCATAGCTGGTTGATTAAAAGGGGAGCCACGCCAAAACCTAACCTAGTCCTAGCTTAGTACGGTATTCCATTCCATAGTACTCGAGTACAGCAATGACACTTTGCCCAAGTTTTGGTACTCGAGTCCATACAGGGTTCTCTGTGATGTACGCTACGGTACTGCCATTTGACCATGTTGGATCTCCATACCTTATTTTGCAATTCCGACTACTTGTTAAAACTAATTGCCGTTTGTACTTCTGTCATTAAGGAAAAGATTCCCTCATTCTACTTTTCTTTCTTTTTCCCTTTTTCTGAGTCTAATTCCCCGCTTACTAGCACCAGAGGATTTCCTCCAAAACCGTCTGGACGGAATAACCCGGCCAATCACTCCATCCACATCCGCGCATCCCCTGGCGATTACTTCGCACGGATGTCTGGGCAGAGTCTCCACGCTGGTGCCCATTTTGGATTAGGCTTGCCAATGTGCAAATCACTAACCTAGTCAATTCTCTTCTCGCAGGGGTCGCTGGCACAGTTATAGCGATCAAAAGGCTCTTGGTAGCTATTACGTATTAGTTGAAAGGTAAAGGTACCGGAGAGTGGTTATCCTGATAGGGCGATGAGCCGGGCTTTCGGGAGGAGTTGTTGCCCCCAGACATAGAGGCAAGCTTGGGCCCACCACATCTACAAATTCATGAAACATCAGCGAATCCTCGGGGCCCAGTGGACAGAGCTTGGAGCCGACTTGTGGGAGTCCCTTCCGGCTCCCCACTACTTACTCTGCTTCCATACACCCTCGATGACAGCGCTATATATTGGAACGATTGCGCGCGTATCCGCAACCATCGCATCTCCGTCACGAAGCTTTCTTAAGTTGTTGAACATCTCTCCGGCAGGGTATATCCAATTTACACTGCTACAGCCTGGATACCGTGGATCATGCTTCGAATTCGACGCATCCATGTCCGCCCGTGGGATTGCTGAGACCTCGCGGATGACAGTTTTGTTGAACGAGCTGAGTGAGGTAGAGGACATGCGTCTGGTCCGGTGGCGGGGGTGATGTTGAGATTTTCTGAGCTCGGTATTTTTGGTGGAGTTGGGGAAAAGAGTGAGCATGTGCAAGGAAAATGTTTCCTCTCTAGTGAGAGGCCAGGTTTCTCCCGATAACTAGACCCGATGGAGAAGGGTTTGAGGGGTTGAGACCTACCCGCTCAGCATGGCGTTTCTGGTGAGTTACCGCGGCCCTTGGGGCATTATTTCAGGTCGCGATTGAAAATACCTTCAATTTCCCCGCTGGGTTGTTATTTTCTTTCTTCTCCTCTTTTAAAAAAATGACACAAGAATAAATCATGGCCGATGAGAAGCTCTACTCGGTGTGCACTACCGCCCCTGTCAACGTTGCTCACGTCAAATATGTTTTACCCCTCTATCCCCTTGCTCAGCTCCTTCTCGCCCATGCCAGATCTTATACTCCTCAATCCTTCCCCCCATAGCGCTAAAATCGCACCATCTTCTATCTAACTTATTCTTCAATACATACTAGGGAAAGCATGACACAAAGCTCCAACTCCCCATCAACTTCTCTCTCTCCCACGTCGACCTATGAACTCCGACAACTGCCGTCTCTGGCAGCACCTTCACTGCGACCTGCCTCGGACTATCTGGTGAACGTTAGGACCTCTCGGAATCCCCGCAAATCGCTTGCCTGGGTCACCTCGAAGTTTGAAGAAAGAACCTCGAGGATGCCGACCGGTCCCTGCCTAAGCTGATCAAGTGCTGTGTTTACGTCATGTCCAAGGACAACTTCCCTACTGCAGAAGGACTGTGTCCTCCGCTGCTGGCTTCGCAGCCTTAGTTCCGGCTATTGTAGATTTTTACACGCTGCCCGACTCACTGACGGAGTTATTCATGGTCACAAGACCGGGGTCTGGGTCGGCACGCAGATTGTTGTTTGGTGGATATGTTGTGTGGGAGATGGGACAGCCTGTGGATGGGAGTGATGCGTAAACGAGGAAGTGGCACCGGCGTCTCATGGCCCAGATATGAAAATCGTTTTTTCCATCCTATCTACTGCGAAGCAGGCCCTTTCTTCTACGGCTAGTATGCGAGCTATTGTGAATACCTCTACGCTCTACACCCACCGTTTTTGGAACGTTGTTCCCAGGAGGATGGAGGCCATGAAGGCTGCTATCAAGAATCGGGACTTTAAACAGTTTTCTGGTCATACCGTGGCGGATTCCAACCAGTTCCATACGCTTTTCCAGGCTTCCAGACCTCCGATTTCTACATGAACCATGTCTCCTGGGCTGCTATGCATGCTGTCAAAGCGTGGAATATACTGGATGGGAGAGCTGTTGGAGCATATACTTTCAACGCATGCCAATATATGGTCATTTATTATCAAGACTAAGATGAAGACAAGGTTCAGGGGTTCTTGGGGGTTCTTGGGGGTGTTGTTTGCGCGAGAGGTTGCGGAGTGGGCCGTGCTCTGAACCGTTCGGGGGCCCCATAGGGACGGCAGGGATAACGCCAAGAAGACGGGATGGGACAGGACCACTGGACATGGTCCTATGTAGGGAAAATTACGTGGGGGACCGCCGTGCCAGCAAGCTATGCCCTTATTGGTATAGTGAGAGACGCTGGACAGCGGCTTCTTAGGCAGACAACAGAAGAGATGGCAGGATGGCCGGGATTGCGCTGAGGATTATAGGGGGTATTAGAAGGCGGGACGGTGTAGGAAAGGACTGTAGGGTGCAGGGATGGGCTGCGGGGGGTGGCCGTAGACGGTAGGTATTAGGAATGACAGCCGGGCATAGGTGAGCAAAGATGAGGGAGACGGTTAGGGATGGCTCATGACTGCCGGGGACTGCAGACAAACTATGAGTGATATCTTATGATGTGATATAACCAATATCGTAAATCATAGGCAGGGCAGGAAAAGAAGGTTATATATATCATCACGTGCTCTAGTACCGTATTAAGATAAGACTGAACTAATACATCCGTCTGTAAGCCTCACTTTCTCTTTCGAATACTTCTATAAGTCATTCGCTTTAACCATCCTGGTGATGTCGCAACAAAGCCAAAGAATCGATGCGACAAAAGTCGACTCTCAGCAGAATGCCTGGGATTTACCTGAGAAGTTACCGGGAAACTGAGTTGACCCTCTTAGATCAGGGCATTCAAAAATTGCGGATATGCTTGCTGCCTTGCCGATCCATGCTGCTGGTTTTTGAGTGCTAGTTTGGCAAAGACTTCGGACTGTTTTATTTCTTAAAAATGAATTCTTCCTGGCTTATTAGTTTACGCATATGACATATAATTTCAAGGATCGTAAACCATGAGTCGGATGAACTCATGAACTTGAACTATCTGAGAATACCGGCCCTTGGGATGTAATAGAAAAACGCCGCGGGGCCCTACCGGGACCGATAGCGCGTCCCGTCCTACCTCGATCTTCCATATTCCACCCATGGACTGGAGAAAGGACGGACTACCACCGGCGGTCCGTCCGGCCCTACCCCAAAGACAGACGGACTGACGGTTCGGAACACTAGGAGTGGGCCAGAAACTACGCAAAGGTTGCGCCCGAGGGATACGATAATAGCTGCTTCAAGGCATTGAAGGATGGTGTCAGTAGGGTTATCTTGTCTACGGTTGGGGAGGGACCCATCAGGGCCAATGATACACTGATTATAACAGATAGGTTTTTGGGTAGTGATGGCCACGATTAGATCATGATCGAGTTTTCCCAGACTATAGGATGCTCGATCACTCCGATCACAGGGGTCTCTCGATCACGACATGACCGAGCATGGGATTCATAATCTGCTCGATTGATCGACCATGAATACTACTCGATCACAGTCGACTATGTTCGACTAAACTCCTCTAAACGCGATCATGATCGATCACTCAGCTATAGATAGGTATCTTGGTAATCATGTGGCAATTTATACAAGTAAATGCTCGAGCATAGCCTGAGATAGTCGATGATAATCGACTATCTCACATTATTCTCTAGCAGTGCTCATGATCGATCACTCGATCAGTAATTGGGCTATTGATCGATCATCCAATCATGTGTTCCTCTCGATCAGATCATAGTCGAGCAGAACCCGTATGATCTGCTCGATCATGTTCGTGTCCATCATTATTTCCCGTGCTGGTATCTCCAGTAGGGAAATCTGTTATCCCCCATCTTCTTCCCTCTACTTTACTGCGCGTGTATGGTACAGCCACCGGTGGTGAAATTTTTTCTTTTCCTCATTTGACAGCGATTACTTTGCTAGCGAACTGTCTACGTCTTGCACGGAAGCAACCTTCTAGAACTTGTACTTTTTGTCATCTGGTTGCGGCATTTCCTGCACTATGTGATTGAAGTAGACATCTGGGTTGGCGTGTAGTGTATACTACTCACTTGTGCATCCCGATCCACATGTTTTCTAGACGGGTCTAAGTACCCCTAGCCCTTGGAAACGCTTCCCTAGTTCAGCGGGACAAAAAGAAAGGCCGATAAATGCTTACCATGTCCCTAGGTATATCTCCGAAAATAATGATCTGGGGGGCTGATATTCTGTTGTTGTTTTTTTGTAGGTGCCAGTGTTGATATTTGGGCAGAGGGAAATGCACGAGACAATACCGACAAGGCTGTGCCAAGCTTACCACTGATTTTTTTTTCTCTTTTCTTCACCTCCAGCTACCAGTGATCGGCCCGGCCTTGCACTTGGGAAGAGAACATGCTTGAATATGGTACGTCTCTAGGAGACTCCGCATAAAGTATGTCTCAGGCTTCTTGGGGGACCTTCATAACACTGACCTAAATAGAAGTACAACTCCTCAGAGGATAATTAAACTCCTATCTCCCTCCCGGTTATCTATCAAAGCTCTGCTTCCTGCTCGCTGTACTGTATTTCTGTCCCGTCAGCACAGATTACATAACACAACACATGCTAGATTCATCAAGGATCACGTGTAGGTTTTTTGTTTGCTTTTGTCAATCCCCTAAACCCCAGGAGCCAAAGTGCGCCCGAAACCAAAGTGTGCCCCCAGAAACTATTCGACCAAACAAACTATCATAATATTATTATGGTGTATGCCGTCTAGACACAGCACCAAGTGGGACGCAACAGGCAGTCGCGTGAAAAAAGTTTGTGGACATCGGGCCTTGGCAAGACACATAGAAAGGTCTTCTCTGATGGGAAGAAATCTTAATTGTTGTAATAACCACATGATGCCAAAATCCAGGTGCAAGAAAAATAGCAAGATTGATCGCAAGGATCGCATATCTATAATCGAGTGGCATGCTGCTGGTGAATCCTATCGCAAAATAACTGAGGAACTTGATGTTTCAAAAAGCGCGGCTCACAAGATCATGACCTCCTGGCAAGAGGATCGCAAAATAGACCCCACACCATGGTCTGGGACTCTAAGATGATTATCCTCGAGTGATGAGAGATACCTGAAGATTACCTCTATGCAGGACCCCCATGCAACATTGCATGATATTACGAGCTCCTTAGATCTTGATGTCTCTGAACATATAGTAGGAGACTCCCTACGACGCCAAAATCTATGAGTCCGAGTTTGCTGTCACAAACCTTGGTTAACTCCTAAAAATTGCTCCCTACGACATCAATTTGCCTATCTCCATCGCTACTGCTCAGACACCTAGTGGAAGCAGCATCTTTTCACTGACAAGGTTTACCTCCAAATCAGTCCACAACACCTCTGTCCCACAGTTTGTCACCCACCTGGTACCGCCTTTGAGGAACGATATCTGGCTCCAACTTTCATTGGAGAGTGTCACGGCCACCCGGCGTGCTGGACGTGGAGGAATATTGGACTTTTGGTTGCATATATCGGATGTGGTTTCTTTGGTTGCGTTGTAGGATTTCCTTTGTGTTATGATTGGGATAGGTTGCCACGCGACGGAACCTGGCGGAACATGATGGAAAGATCGCGGCTGCGCGCG
>LN891030.1:474556-489005 GCA_900010015.1 Tuber aestivum | reverse complement strand
ACCCCCAAAACTGCTTTCCCCCCACCCCCCCACCCACCCAGTGTTCTCAACGGGCTAGGCCAGTGATAGGCCAGCCTATAGGCCGTAGGCTGGGCCAAGGCAGGCCGCTCTGACGATGAGCCTAGGCGGATATAGGCCGAACTCAACCGGCCTGCCGAAGCCTATCAGGCCTGGTAGGAGCCTATAGGCCTGCAAGTGGGATTTTTAGAGCCGATTGTTTTAAGAGTGGCTCGATTCCTTACAACTTTCATTGTGGTTTATTATTTTATCTCTATCCTCAGTTGTTGGTTGAAGTATGATAACTATGCGATTACCGATCCACAACCAGCTCAAAGAAGTCCAGGAAATCAACCTCCAGATTCTCCAATGCAGTCCTATCTCACAATCCTTCTTTCCGATTCAGTTTCTTCAGCAGGAATCCATTAGTGAATGTGCCCACTATGACTAGTTTAGTGGAATGGGAGATGAGCCGAATGGAAATCAAGGATCTGAGGGGGTTGTAGGCCCGTATTCATAGGCTGGGCCCGGCTTGGCTAGGCCATATAGGCTGGGCCGGCCTATCAGGTGGCAGGTACTTAGCCTATACGGCCTATAGCTGGGCCCAGCCTTTTCAAAGCCTATCGGCTCCGGCCGGGCTAAATCCCCCATAGTTGTGGCAGGCCGGGCCCGGCTTCGGTTCAGCCTGGCCTACCCGGCCCGTTGGGAACACTGCACCCACCCCTCGATCCTCCCAGCCACATCCCTAACCAGCCTCTCATACGTGTCTCCCAAAAAGAGCAGTTCACAATGGGTACCTGTTTTGTCAGTTTTCAGGCCCGCGGGATCAGCGAGGCAGCCACTACTGCAATTTGTTGGGCGATTCCAGTCGAGAGTGTGCTTAGTACAGATCATAAGTCCGAATTCGGGATCCCACATCAAGTACCGGCTGTCACAGAGGTAATGTGAGAGTGGTGCTTATTGTAAAACTTTAGTGCAAAATCCCAAATTCGCTCCAGACCCCCGTTAGCATTCACACACACCTGCGAGCGTGTCGTGATCAACGCGTACCCTGCTTGCCCTAGACCACAATCAAATTTCGCTACTGTCTCTTGTTAAAAAAACTAATCCATGCCTCTACCGCAATATACGATTGACAACGAAGCCGCATTCGAATTTACCCTTAAGTTACGTACACTTCTCCCCCAGACCCGACCCAGCATCCTCTGAAGGACTCCTCCTCCCCGACTAAAATAGACTCCCCAACCCACCAGATGGAACCTCCGGCTGCATCCCCAGAAGTAGAGAACCAAATGTGGCGACCCCGATACTCCGATGACTCGCCGAGCCTGCTCATTTCGCCGTAGCCCCAACTCAGCTGCCAGAACCTCTGCTGCCAGAATCCCCCCATGGAGTGTTCAAGAAATATCACATCACCCCGTGCCTAGATTCTGACATTGCGCAAGCCATTTAGAAAGCCCCTCCGTTGCGACGGAAATACTGTGCCTAGCCTTGAATTTTGGATACATCTTTGTGTGAGCGCGCCAACCCAAGTTTTCAAAAGGTGGGACAAGTTGCGAAGGTGGGCGGGGAAGCGGTAATAGAGAACAGCTTGACGTTAGATCCGGGATCAGTTAGGGCGGAGACTGCGGGGGCGGCACACTTGGCCCTGCCAACTCTGCGATGGGAGTATTCTTGCCTTGCATGTTTGGTGCGTGTTCGTGCCTTAGTTTGTCTCTTCTCCTTCCTCCAGGGAAGCCAATCCAAGCCAAGTAATCTGGCTGTAAGACTATTGCAAATGGGAGGCTATATGCATGTGTTACAAGGACGCCATGAGGTGTGACGCTTTTCGCATTCTTCGCATGTGGCTGATCCGGGTCGCCGTCGCGCGAAAGACTGTAACAAGAATGATGTAGTGCGTTTGCTTATCTTACTTCACACGACTTACAAGTATATATCGATTAGCCGCTCTTGCACCGTACAGTACCACCTGTACCCGTAAAAAGTCTTGGAATCCACTGTCTCCGGCAACCCATCATCCCACGATAGGTTTCATTCGACAGGTTAACAGGATTGTGAATACCGGTTAACGAGATCCAACTCATCCAGTGGGCTGATCTTTCTCCACTCCTGGAAAAGGATGCCCTCTTGGGGGGTTTTTGTGGCGCAATCCGAAGATTACAGGGTTCTAATGGAGATAGTGGATTCCAAGAGTTTTCATGGTACAGGTAGTAACAAGTTATTTCAAGCCCAATTCTACTGGCATCCAGGGGAGGCCACCGGTGACTAAAGCCGTGTCGCATGCTACCAGTATGTTGCGTCGTCAGCTGTGTTGGGAACCTAGGCATGCCTAAGGAGTGGGTTTGAGCGCAAGCTGGTATCGACGTCTAAGTTATCTTGACTCAACATACTGGATCTGTGTACTTGTACCCAAGTCCCTGACACACCGGCCACCGACCCAGCATATCGCCCAACACGGCTTCGCTGATCAAGATACCGTCACAGAATACAATACCGGTAGCAGTGCGACTATAACCCATCACCTTTTAGGACACCCTTACCCTCGGCCCTTCTTACGCCGCTTAGAGTTCAGCCACTCGAAGCCGCACTTCTGACTAGAATTACAGCAGCGGTGCGAATAACAAGCGTAGGTAGAGTAGCACAATTAAAAATTATTTATGGCACATGAACTCCTAAATTATCGCCTACTCCCATAACCAAAGCTCTCCTCCTTGAATTTTGTAAACATGGATGGACAGAAACGACAGCAACGGTAGAACGGCGGAACAACGGTAGGACGGAGCGATTAAATGACGAAAGGAAACGCCAAGAGTTCACACGAAAACGATCGCACAACTCAGGAGCGGGAAACTTGAAGTCCTCTTCCCCCCTAATTAGCTAACAGTAAACGGAGGAGTAGATATAACCGTTGGAAATCGCGGGGTGCTGCTCGGTATGCCTTACGATCGTTTGTTTGTTATTTCGTATAGTCTCCGAGAGCGCGTTTTGGTGTCGGGCGCGCCATGGCATCGGGCGCACTTCGGCTTCGGCCTGCGCAGTTTGGCCCTTCGGGAAAGTGTTTTGGTCGCGAGAATGCGCAGAGGTCTTGAAGCAGTGCATACGCCAGGAGAAAGGCAGGAGGTCTGGAAGGAAAGCAGAGAAGCCATAAGGAAGGCCGGAAGCTATGGATAGCGTAAGCGTGTCTTTTGTTAACTTTTCTGGTTTGCTGGTGTGTGGGAGAAGTATCTGGGGGGGTTAGGACTTTGTTGTTTTGTGGCTGGTATATACTCCTGTCTTTACCGTTAGTTTGGCATACGCGATAGTGAGAGGTAGACGAAGTGAAGAGTTTTCCACCCCCCCCCCCGCGGTGAGTTGTGCGATCGTTTCGCGTGTGAGATCTTGGCGTTTCGTTTCCCGGTGATCGTTGCCTCCCATTGGTTGCACTGTTTCACTGGGTGTTAAGTTTCACAGCCTATCATTCGCTCGTTCGGAGTCGTTCCGCCGTCGCTTCGGTTGTTTGTTCGTTTATTTCGCCATCGAGATAGCCATTGCCGATCCGATACTTAAGAAATAACACCAAGTCCTTCTATCCATCCCTGAATTATCACACATGTCCACGCTATTGCTTGTATGACTCCCCTTCCCCTTGCTATAACTCCCGTACTAACAAACAAAAGACAAACTCCCACTGTCCATAACCTCCGGATATCCCATACTCTAGGCATCTGGCTTTCCGGCTTTCACTACTGCCTTTACGCTTTCCTTCCTGTGAATGTATTGATCCAAACCTCCATGCATTCCTACAGCCAAAATGCTGTCCAGAAAGCCAAAACATGCCTGAAGGCAAAGCGCGTTCCTAGACCATGAAAACAATAAACTATTATGGGATCATGCCTAGCAGTACCTGGGGATTTCCAAGACAGGAAAGGCGGCAGGTATTTACATTCCGATCGTCCAATCACATTGGTAGCGCTGGGGCGCCTCTCGATAGTTCTATGTTTCCTAGTCTGAGGCAGTTTGGGGACATTTCACTTCCTTTCTTATGATAAAATACACCGTATTACACTTACATTAAGAATCGAGATAGGTGAATTGAGATATCCGTGTTGTATGAGACCCGATTACACTACTCAAGCTGCGGATGTTCATGCCTTCAGTTTTCGTTTTTAATGGCGTATTTGGGACACTAGCTTTACCGTGATTTGTAGGATAATTTAAGATTCTTATAGGATACGGGTCTTCATGATAAAGCCCCAGTATAGCTAGGAATGTTGGGTATGAAGTGTTAATACGTGAGCCAAGGAATTGTATGTCTGGGGACATCCTGTACCTCCCGTTGAAACAAATTGAAGTATATATGTGGAATGTCATGATTGACCATAACTGTTCGCGATAGAAGGTGAATAAATCGAGCTTAGTTGCTAGCTATCGCCGGGCTTGGTTCGGGCTCCGCACGGTCCGGAAGAACTTTTAGCACCACGTGTAACTCCCGAAGGGTCCGCCCTAAAGCCCAGAAGAACACTATCTACTGCTGGGATTACAATCCAGATCCTCGCAGCTGGGGGTTTTTTTAGAACCCCTACCGATATTAAATTTAGTACCCCTCTCCGCGAACAACAGAATACTACTGTATATCCCCCAATTATAGTCCTACCCTAGGTTCGATTTTAGTGTATTCTAATCAATGCCCTATCCGAGTGACAGGACACTACAACGAGAGGCTCGAAAATACTCACCCAGATCAATAGTGGGTCACCTTTAAATTATATCTCGGGACTCAATATTCAAATAATAGTATTCGCGAACAGCAACTCTACCATCTCGTCCCCGCCCGATGTCCTTCCGTGAAATGATCGTACTTGGAGCCGCAATTGCTCGACTACAATGGGATTTACTAGCAAAAAGTACTATTCTCCAAGGAGAAAAGTGAGAACACAAGCAACCACAGTAACCCCTGAGACTAAAGAGAGAAGTGGAGATCCATAGCACCAGTTTTTCGCGATGCAATACAGTGGCTCTCCGTCCAGCCCACTAGCCACCAACAAATATCAATAATCCCTTACTAAACCCTACGACAGCAGCTGCGGCGGGAAAAACTGCTCAGTGCCAGACCCAATTCGCTCTCACAGACACTCCGCCATAGGGTTGGGAGAGTGGCATGTCCCATATTAGTCAGCCACCCTATCCAAATGATTAGATACTCATTGTCGCACAAGCCAGATCACCCCACTTTTTGCCGCTACCCCGTCCCGAATCATTGTGGATCTGTTCACTGAAACCTCATAAACTCCCCCTATACCTCTTTAGACTACTATACCATTTCTATATTCGAGCTACATTCTAAGCAGAATATCATGGCCCAGACACCACAGATTCAAGGCGTCAACTTTCGTGACGGCAATACCAACTGCGGCAACATAACAACAGCAAATTACACCAACATTTACAACTCCGACGAGGACGCGCGGATTATGCGGTGGCTCTCACCACTAGAGCCAGATATAAGACATCAAGATGTGCGCACTGATCGATTTGACGGTATCGGGGAGTGGCTTCTGGAGACAAGCGATTTTCGGGAGTGGAGAGGTAGAGAGGGTGGATCAGATGAGGCTGTCTTGTTTTGCAGCGGGAACCCCGGAGTAGGAAAAACCTATCTGAGGTAAGTATGCGGATTTTCTATACGTGACGGGTACAACTGACGGCGAGAAATGCTAGTTCCCTGGTTATCGACCGGTTGTGCGAGCAACGAGATATCATAGTTGTAGGCCTGTACTGCGACTACCTTTCCCAACAAGACCAGACCATCGCCAACATGATAGGCGCTATTCTGAAGCAGCTGGTAGGGAGAGGGGACATTCCGGAATATGTGCGCGATGCGTTTCGTGAAGCAAAAACGAAGTTTGGCGGGAGCGGGCTGCGGCTCCCTGACCTCATGGGGATGTGGAGGACCGCTATCTCTTCCCTACCGCAAATCTTTGTCTGCATCGATGCACTAGACGAATGCTTGCCGAAGCATCTTCCACAGCTTCTTGAGTGCCTAAGAGATATTGTTCGGGAGTTCCCAAGGACGAGAATATTCTTTACCGGGAGGGCCCATGTCAAGGAAGATGTTCAAAGATATTTTCCCAGCGCGGTTGTGATACCTATTAGCCCAAACAAGGGTGATATCACGAATTACGTACAGATGAGGTTGGCTAGGGATATCGAGCCAGAGGCGATGAACGAGGGCTTGCGGGCGGATATCATCAGAACACTCACTAGTAAGATATCTAATATGTGCGTAGGAGCCTTTCAGCATGTCTCCCCCATAGATGGTCTATGCTTACAAGCGACTTTGTACAGATTCCTGCTTGTTTCTCTCAACATGGATGCCATTCTCGGAGAGATAACAATTTATCAGAGGAGAAAGAAGATAGAAGAGATGACACAAGGAAAGGGACTAAGCGATGCATATACTGCAACTCTAGCCCGACTGAGAGCACAAACGGGCAACAAAGCAGTGCTCGGATTGAAGGTCCTAATGTGGGTATTGTATTCCGAACGGCCATTAAGGGTAGAGGAGCTCCGCCATGCGTTGGGGGTAGAGCTAGGCTCCACAGATCTAAATGTGGAAAATATCCCTGCGTTACGGACCCTGGTAGCATCTTCTCTAGGCCTAGTCATAGTCGAAGGAGCTTCATCCACCGTCCGACTTGTGCACTTCACCCTACAAAAGCACCTCTCGAGCGATCCTACACTATTCCCTGACCCCCACTCGACCATGGCGGAGGTTTGCTTGACATACCTCAACTTCGGAATTGTCTGCGATCTTTCGCCAACCCTTCGCTCGGCCCCGTCAACAACACCCCTTCTAGAATATGCCTCTTGCTACTGGGGGATTCACACAACAAGGGGAATAACAGATGACGTGAAAACACTGGCATTGAGACTTCTAGATAGATTTGATGAGCATATATCTGCTCAGCTATTGTTTTTACGCTCCAACGCATACAGAGCCCATTCCACTTATTTTAATAGAGGGGCAAGACCTGTGGGATTTACCGGGCTACACGGAGCAGCATTTCTAGGGATTGCAGACATAATTACTTCTGTATTGGAGATGAAGGAGTGGGATGTGAATGCAACTGATTGCATGGGTATGGCGGCTCTCAATTGGGCGGCTAGGAAGGGGCATGGGGGGGCAGTGAAAATTCTATTGCAACGAGAGGGTGTCGATCCCGACCAGGCAGACACCGGATGTGGCCGAACTCCACTCTCGTGGGCCGCTTCAAACGGGCATGAGGGGGTAGTAATGATGCTTTTGGAACGGGAGGACGTCAATCCCAACCAGGAAATCAAGGGATATGGCCAAACGCCACTGTTGTGGGCGGCTGCGAACGGGCATGAGGGGGTAGTAAAGATACTTTTACAACGAGAGGGCGTCAATCTTGACCAGGTGGACACCTTTTGTGGTCGAACGCCGCTTTCCTGGGCGGCTCACAACGAGCATCTGGGGGTAGTAATGATCCTTTTGCAGCTAGAGGACGTCCATCCCAACGTGGATATCACCCAATTTAGCCAAACGCCGCTCTTGTGGGCAGCCGCGAACGGGTATGATCGGCTGGTAGCGACGCTTTTGCAGCGGGGGGGTGTCAACCCCAACCAGGCCGACACCAATGGCCAAACGCCACTCTCGTGGGCGGCTCAGATGGGGCATGAGGGGGTAGTCAAGATGCTTTTGCAACGAGAGGATGTCAATCCCAATACCACAGACACCGAATATGGGGCAACGCTGCTCGGGTGGGCCTGTTGCTTCGGACGTGAGGGTGTAGTACATATTCTATTGCAACGAGAGGACGTCCGTCCTGATCAGGCAGATACCAAATTTCGTCAGACACCACTCTCGTGGGCAGCTGAGAATGGGTACGAGGGGGTAGTAAAGATACTTTTGCAACGGAAGGAGGTGAATCCCAATTCGGTGGACATTAGAGGCCGGACGCCACTCTCGTGGGCGGCTCACTGCGGGTATGCGGGAGTAGTTGAGATCCTTTTAGAACGGAAGGATGTCCTCACCTCCATTCCAGATAACGAGAGCCAAACACCATCCTCGTTGGCTCTTTCTCAAGGACATCACGAAATTGTAAAGATCTTACAGAAAAGTGACGACGTCAACCCGGACACCAGGCCCCGCCGCTCCGGTATCCATCACGCCTCCTACGTAGACGAGCGCCCGGCGGTGAAAGTTGCAGCTCTTGATCCCGACATCGCAGACCCCGGTGCCCAACCTGCACCCCCATTGGCACAACCCAACGAGCCGGAAGCGGTATCCGGTGTCAGCGATACTCTCTTCAAGCCCGCAGATAGCGATCCGTACTCAACCGAACCCTCGATGCTACCCCAACTCCCTTGCACCCCGTCCCCGAAGCTCCCATCTTCTCCCCTTAGAACAGGCTCTCGTCCGAACAGCACCCAATCAATCCTCTCAATTCTGCTCCGCCACTATTTCCTGCTCGCATTTTTTGTTCTCTTCTTAGCTTTCATCATTTACCTCCTTCCTCAACTCTAGCTTTACTCTCATTGAGCAAATAATTCTCCAGCGAGGGATCTATATTGTCATGACCTCCGTGAGCCTAGTTGTATATAACTATATAGGTTTCATAAGCGGCGTCCTTTCTGGTTCCAGGTGGCAATTTACTACTTGTTTTCTCCTCCATTTGTCTTCGGCTTTTCCCTGTTCAGAGTTCTGGTGACTTTTTCTTCTTATTCTTCATTGCCATTGTTTGTTAATATTCATTCAGTGTTTTCCCGACAACTTACATCACCCAAGCGTGTATATATAAAGAGCAACCTTAATTATTCGCATCCTATTCTACAGTTGTAATCGCCTAGTCCACCCCCTCCTACCTATCTCTCTCAACACCGCCGGCTCACTGCCGTTGGTTCCCCACACCAGCAGTCGCCTGAACAATACTCTGATGCTGCTAAGAGCTCTGGCCTGTGCCATCACGGCAAGACCATGCCTGTGAATAAACCCCTCGGCCCCGAATGCTAAATACGTTTCCTTATCCTGCTAAGTCGGCGAGAGGTTAGGTTTCGTCAGCATACGAGCGAGGACGGGCTTAGCGCAGCGTTATCCGCAGCAGGTACGATACCGAGGGCGCTGGGAGGTATATCTCCCATGCCAAAACGTCGAAAATTGCCTCGACCCCCACAAGAGTACGGTACTTCCCCTGATTTTACACTTGTTAGTGTGCTCATGACGCAGAGAAGGGAGATATCAGTTTCGGGCATTACTTTGGGTGGGGGATTGTGGTAGAGGACTGATCACGGTAAAGTAGCATTAGGTCTGCTAAAGCATATCACTCCCTTTGTAGGAGCCCTTGGATGGATATCAAATTAACGAGCGGCAGGTATGATAGAAAAATTAAAATCAATATACTCGTGCCAAGGTTGCAGCTAGGGCGCTGCAACCCCCAAAAATTTGCTCGCTTAGTTTTTGGTGGCACTCATCCTGAGTGCCCGATAGCTTAATGTCACTGGATAGCTCAATGTCATTTTTATGGCTCAACACCACTTTTGTGGCTCAATACTATTATTGTGGCTCAACACAATTTTTTTACTCTATATCATTCATGTTACTCAGACATAACCTGTTACTTAATAGAAATATTTAATTCAAAATACCTTGATAGTAAAATATTCTATAATAATATTATTTATTGTAATTCGATTATAGGTAGTATGCTAGTATTACTTCTAATATACCTTAAATTTTCTCAATTGCACCTACTGCCTAACTCACACCACTATTGGTTTTGATATTTTCTTTTTCTATTTTTTGGTTCTGTCTCTTTGTTTGACATATATCTTAAACTCATTCAATAGTGGCTTATATGCTACTTTTTCAACTCTGTCTGTTGCATTTTAGGTCCTTCTTAGTTGCTCAACCTTTCAACCTGCAATTCTTCTTTCCTCTTTAATACCTGATAAGCCTCAGATATATATAGAGCACACCCTTGTTGCACCTGCTAGTGACTTGATTTTATTACAAAATACTTTTAAAATATAATAAACTATACTAATACTTAAAATAATAAACTATATAAAGTTGTGAAGATCACAGTATATTGAGTAACATGAATGGTTGTGAATAACAAGAATAGTGTTGAGCCACAATAATAGTATTGAGCCACGAAAATGACATTGAGCTGTCGGGCACTCAGGATGAGTGCCACCAAAAACTGAGCCAGTGAATTTTTGGGGGTTGCAGCGCCCTAGCTGCAACCTTGGCACGAGTAGCCCCCAGGATCACCCCACCTGTTCCACTCGCGCCATAGCTCTACTTCACACATCTAGCCTCACCCTTCTGACCCACCGCCTCCTCCAAAATCACTTTCCACACCCCCCCCTCCCCCCTCCTCCAACAACCACCTGGTACCCTCTTCTCCACCAGATCCTTGACCCTCCCAGCTACATCCCCACCCAGCCTCTCATACATGTCTCCCAAAAATAACCGTTTACAATGGGTGCCCACTTTACCCACTGCCCTCATTTCAACCTTAATCCAGTTGGCGTCCGATGGGTGCAGGACCAGGAAGAACTTCCTGTCGCGCTTCCTTTCCGGATTTCAGGCATCGGAGCTAGGCAGTGTGTCGGTGAAGTAGCGGTGGAGGGAGAGAGCAAGATGGAGACAGCACGGAACCCTGTCCGTAAGCTGGTGGCTCCGGGGTGCCCCCTAACCGCCACTCTTCCCTTCCCACGGTTTCCCTATCTAGCCGTAGTCTCTCCACCTTGCCGTCCCGTCGAGTGGCAGGTTTTCTCATTTCCCTGCCCCCCTCTCACGCCTCCCCCGCTCCATCTTCTCGAACCCTTCTTCCCGGTCTTCCACCACTTTTTCGTAATCTTTCAACTTCATTTCCCGCGGTTTCGTTTCTTTTGCGGCCGCTTCTCGGCATCGTTGTGCGCCGTCGCGTCTGAGGTTTGCGGGTGCGGTGGTCGGATTCTGTGGGCTTCGGTAGCGGGGGGGGTGGCATTACCCGAGGCGTCGGTATGGAAGCAACGAAAGAAGTGGAGGTAAGAGAAGCGGCATGGCTGAGGATTGTGGGCCCAGGGGCCATTGCTGTGGTTTCGAACATATGCACAGCGGTAGATCCGGTTGGTTTGTCCTCACAGAACGACTTGTAATCGGCTATACGGTCGGACTCTAGTCGTGCTAGTGCTATTTCACTAGCTGAGCGGATCGTACTTGTGCCGGGGTTCCTGGAGGGTGGTGCATTTCCTGCCTCATTTCTTGTAATTCGTTACCACCGGGCTTCTGCACTCGAGCGGCCGTAAGGTCAATTGGGTGCGCTGGATGTGCTGCTCCAGGTCCGGGTTTGCGTGAATCCGTGGAGCGGCAGGTAGAGGAGGTATATCAGTTCACAAAACGTACGTTTTACCGTCGAGTTTCTCTCGCCAGTTCCCAGTTTTCGGATAGCGTTGTAACGGTTTTTCAGGCCGGCAGCCACTATTGCAACCAGTTGAGCGGTTAAGGCGCAGAGGGTGATTGGTAGAGAAAACAAGCCCGGGCTCGATATGCGACATCAATTACTACCTATCGCAGAGGTAATGTGAGAGTGGTGTTTATTAACAAATGTTAGCGCCAAATCCCAAATTCCCTCTAGACTTCATTAACATTCACACACTCTTACGAGCATATTCCCGTTAATACATACCCTGCTTGCTTTACACAACAATGAAATTCCACTGTGGTCTCTTGTTAAAAAACTAATCCATGCTGCTACCGGTATGTACCATTGACAGCGAAGCCGCGTTCGAATTTGTCTCTGCGTACACTCCTTCCACTAACCTAACCCACCATCCTCGGAAGGACACTTCCCCTCCGACCAAAATAGACTTCCCGAGCCACTGGATGTGACCTCCGGCTACGTCCCCAGAAATAGTTAATCAAACGTGACAATCCCTATAATCCTATGACTCGCCGCAGTCGTTCATGTTGCCGGGGCCCCAACTCTGCTGCCAGTATCCTCCCTCCCAGAATTCCCCCATGGAG
This sequence comes from Tuber aestivum, assembly GCA_900010015.1. Lineage (NCBI taxonomy): Eukaryota > Fungi > Ascomycota > Pezizomycetes > Pezizales > Tuberaceae > Tuber > Tuber aestivum. The sequence continues at coordinate 476,998 of LN891030.1, read as the reverse complement.
TGTGCAAGCAAGATCACATCATCCGTGCTAGGATTCGCACATCGTGGGCGCTATTTGGAAAGCCCCTCCGTCGCGATGGAAACGCTATGCCTAGTCTTGAATTTTGGATACACCTTTGCGTGAACACACCAGCCCACGTCAGAGAAGGGCGAACGACGAGTTGTGAAGGTAGGCAGGGAAGCGGTAATAGCGAGCAACTTGACGTTGGAGATCCAGGATCAGTTCCTGTGGAGGCAGCGGAGGCGGTACGCCTACCTCTGCGGTGGAACTATTCTTGCCCTCCACATTTGCCACCTGTTCGTCCCACTGTTTGTCTCTTCTCCTACTTTCCTCTAGCGGGGTCAACTCATGCCAAGCAATGAGGCTGCAAATGGTCGGCTATGTCATAGGACTACAAGGATGGCTTGTGCGGTGACGCTTATCGCATCCTTTGCAGGTGGCTGATCCGTGTAACACTCACGGGAAGGACGATAAGGAGAATGATGTGGCACTTTTACTTAACATGCTTCACATGGCTTATGTATCAATTTGCCGCACTTTTACCGCCTCTATTCCCACCCCTTGATTTATTTCAAGCCTAAATCTACTGGCATCCAGAGGAGGCCACCGTTGACTAAAGCCGTGTCGTGTACAATGTCGCGTCGGCAGCTGTGCCAGGAACATAGGCATGCCTGGGGAGGGGATTTGAGCACAAGGTGGTATCGATGTGTATATATTGTACCTGGATTCAAACAGACTGGATCTACTTGTACGTACCCAAGTTCCCGACATATTTGCTGCCGACTCGGCGTAGCGCTCTACACGCACTACTGATCAAAATACCGCCACAGAATACCATACCGGTAAGTATAGCAATAACCCATGATCCCCTGGGATACCCTCACTTTGTGCACCCTGCTTGCGCTGCCTAAAGTTCGACCCCCTCAGCTGCCCTCCTAGCCACAATTAGAGAAGCGGTGCCAATAACAAGCAGATGTCGAGTAGCACAATTAAAAATCATACAGGGCACATGAACTTCTGAGCTACCGGTGTTGCCTACTCTTGCAACCTAAGCTCTCTTCCTTGGATCTTTTTTAAACGTGGATCGAGGGAAATGACAGCAACGGTGAAATGACGAAACGAAACGCCAAGAGTTCACGCACGAAAGCAATCGTACAACTCGGGAGCGGGGAAGTTCTCTTCTTCTTTCTTCCTAACTAGCTAACGGTAATGACAGGAGTAGATATAACTGTTGGAAATCGCGAGATGCTGCGCGGCATGCTCTCACGATGGCTAGTTTGTTTGTTCGCATAGTCTCTGAGACCGCGTTTTGGTTTCGGGCGCGCTATGGCATCGGGCGCACTTCGGCTTCTGCCCGCGTAGTTTGGCCTTTCGGGGATGGGCCGAAGTCTTGAAGAAGTGCATCAGCCGCGAGGACGGAAGGCGGAAAGGCTGGAAGGAAAGCAGAGAGGCCATAAGGAAGGCCGGAGGTGTGGATAGCGAGTGTTTGTCTTTCCTTTGTTAGCTTTTCTTGTTTCTGGTGTGTGGGAGACGTACCTAGGGGGGTTAGGACTTTGTTGCTTTGTGGTTGATATATGCTCCTGTCTTTACCATTAGTTTGGCATGCACGATAGTGAGAGGTAGACGAAGTTAAGAGTTTTCCACCCCCCCGTAAGTTCTGCGATCGTTTCGCGTGTGAGATCTTGGCTTCTAGTTTCCTGGTGTTGGTTGGGTACCATTAGTTGCACCGTTTCACTGGGTGTTTAGTTTCACAGCCTATCATTCGCACGTTCCGTGGTCGCTTGATGGTTAGTACGTTCGTTCTTTCGTTCATTTACTTCGCTATCGCGATAACCTTTGCCGATCCGACGTTCAAAAATAACAACCAAGTCCTCCTATCCTTCCACGAATTACCACCCATGTCCATACTATTGCTTGTATGACTCCAGTTCCCCATGCTATGACTCCCGTACTGACAAAGGAAAGACAAACTCCCACCATCCATAGCCTCCAGACATCCAATACTCTAGGAATCCAACTTTCCGGCTTTGCCTACCGCCTTTCCGCTTTCCTTCCCGTAAACTCCCGGTGCGTTCCTACAAACATAATGCTTGCCTGAAAGCCAAAACGTGCCCGAAGGCAAAGAGTGTTGCCGAAGACAATACGAACAACAAACTATCATAAGGGCATGCCGGGTAGTACCTCGCGATCCCGACCAGGCAGACGCCAAATATGGCCGAACGCCACTCTCGTGGGCGGCTGAGAAGGGGCATGATGGGGTAGTAAAGGTCCTTTTACAACGAGAGGACGTCAATCCCGACCAGGCAGACACCGAATATGGTCGGACGCCACTCTCGTTGGCGGCTGAGACTGGGCATGAGGGCGTAGTAAAAGTGCTTTTACAACGACAGGGCGTCAATCCCGACCAGGCAGACACCTTTTCTGGCTGAACGCCACTCTCGT
>LN891030.1:443077-474050 GCA_900010015.1 Tuber aestivum | reverse complement strand
GGTATGAGGGGGTAGTAAAGATGCCTTTGCAACGAGAGGACGTCAATCCCAACCAGGCAGACACCGAATATGGCCAATCGCCACTCTCGTGGGCGGCTGAGAAGGGGCATGAGGGGGTGGTAAAGATGTTTTTACAACGAGAGGACATCAATCCCGACCAAGCAGACACCGAATATGGTCGAACGCCACTCTCGTTGGCGGCTAAGACCGGGCATGAGGGGATAGTCAAGATACTTTTGCAACAAGATGGCGTCAATCCCAATGGCACAGACATTAAATATGGCGCAACACCACTCTCGTTGGCCGCCGAACACGGACGTGAGGGTGTAGTAAAGCTTCTATTACAACAAAAGGACGTCCGTCCCGACTAGGCAGATGACAAATTTGGCTAGACACCACTATCGTGCGCGGCTGAGTGTGGGTACGAACGGGTAGTAACGTTACTTCCACAACGACGGGAGGTGAATCCCAATACGGTTGACGCCAGAGGCCGGACACCACTCTCGTGGGCAGCTAAGCAACGGCATCAGGGGGTGGTCAAGATGATTTTAGTCTGAAATGATGTTCTCATCACTCTACATGATAACAAGGGCCGAGCGCCGTTGTCATTGGCTCTCTCTAAACGACATGAAGAGATTGTAAAGATGTTACAAGAACGGGGTAATGTCAACTCCGACCCCTCCGATTCCGCCGGCCAGACATCCCTTCCACCACCCACAGAACCTGTGGACGAGTGTCTCGCCGCGAAAGTTGAAGCTCCCGATCCCAGCATTGCCCACCACGATACCCCGCCTGCACTCACAGCCGCACACCCCGATGAGACGGAAAAGGTATCGGGCGTCAATAATACTACGCCCACCCCCGCAGCTAGCGATCCGAACTCAATCAAACTGCCCATTATATCTCAACCCACTTCCGCTCCGCCCCCGGAGCCCCCATCTTCCCCTATTGCAACAGGCTCTCATCCCACCTCCCCCCGATCGATCTTCTCAATCCTGTTCGACCACTATTTCCTCATTGCCTTCTCCATTCCTTTCTTAGCTCTCCTCATTTACCTCCTTCCTCACTACTTTCCCACCACATTCTCATTCAACAAATGATTACCGAGCGAGGGATCGGTATTCTCAAGACGTCCCTCAATTTAGTTGTATATAGATTTCATAAGCGGCATTATTTCTGATCCCCGTTATCAATTTATTATGTATTTTTTAGTTTCTCTATTCTTCGCCATTTCCTTGCTCGGAGTTCTCGTTTGACCTTGCCCTGTAATTCCTGCTTGTCCTTCCTTGCCATAATTCCTGAATCTTCATTCCGTGTTTTCTAGATAGTTAGAACAGTATGGTATAGAACGGCCCGGTACACTCAATGGTATATACATAGACAGCGACCTTAATTATTCCCATCCTATTCTGCGCTCGTAATCACCTAACTCGCCTCCTTCTGGTGATCTCCCTCACCGCTGCCAAGTCACTACCATCGATTCCCTACACAAATAGTCGACCACACGGTGCTCCGACACCGCCAAGACCTCCGGGCTAGCGCATATCTGTGAACTGAACCCTCACCCGAATCCTGAATATGTTGCCTTATCCCAGCGAATAGGTGAATAGTTAAGTGTTATTAGTATGAGTGTAAGGGGGGGGGGTTAGTGTTGAAATGTACGGTATCCTATTCCTATCCGGTGATGTGGCTGTGTTGGTCATGTGACACAGTCATATGACCGATGAATGTGCTAGTAGATTCTAGCAGGTTCTAGTTATTTCTTTGGTATGGGGCAGTGCTTGTGTAACCATAGAAGGGTATATATAGGGGTGTGGTTTTCCTTCATGTTAATAGAGTACGCAAGCTTGGATCTATCTTACTAGTCTTAAGGATATTTATCTTATCGAGTCTACTATACTTATCACAGTACAAGTGACTTAGAGGGAAAATTGAACAGGTTATGAGCCTAGGTTTGTGAATTCTTCTGCATTCCCAAACATCATATACCACAAGGCTACAAGTGCACTCTAAGTGACCGTGTTACCGTCTCCCATCCTTCCTACGAAAACAAAATCAAACACATTTGTTTATTCCTCCCATATATCTATTCCTTCCATCATATCTGAGGTATGTTTTAAAATCCAAGTCAAAGACTACCCCAAACTTCATGGACAGGACAACAACCAAACCTGGACCAGAGCCGGGCTAGTAGCCTTCAAAGTCCTTGAACTGAAAGAGATAGTTACTGGTACCGACGTGAAACCTGAGATACCTATGATCGGAGGCTTTACCAGTTCAGAAGCTGTCACAAAATGGAAGCAGAAAGATACCCTCGCCCAATTCTACCTTTACCAGGCCGTTGATTCAACTTATCAAGCCGAAATAGCATCAAAAGAGACTGCAGCCAAAGCCTAGCAGTCCTTTAAAGACCAATTCGACAAAGAAACTCCTGCCACCAACCTGATGCTTCTCGAAGCAACCTGGGAACACAAACTCTCCTCTACGCAAGACGTCAATAACCATGTTACCAAGTTTGAAACAGCTTGAAACGGACTCACCCAATGATGTGCTATAAGCACAATGGACGATGCTACTACCGATGAATTTCGCAAAGACATGCAACTATTCACCAAATCCGAGGTGATTAAGGATAGCGTGTTCCTGATGTCAGTTAAGTCTGTACATCCAGGATTATACTACACTCTATCGGTTAATCAAATTAAATGATACGTCGATATATACGATTACTTTACTGGTTGGACAGCAGAAAGAGTTGGAGTCAGCAGAAACCAAGAGGAGGGGAAGGTACTTACCATACCTAACCAGCAAAGAACAGGATACACATGGTGTACAGCAAGAGGAAAGAAAAGTGAAACTCATATCACTTCAAAATGTCGAGGTCTCCAACGTAAGAAAGCAAAAAAGAAACAGAAATGAAAACAACATACCGCCGCTACTACCGATGCTACCGTCACGGTCCTGATGGCGAAAGCCAAACGAAATACAAGCAGTACTGAGAAGGCAGAACCCACACTAGACTGGTTATGTGATTCAGGAGCTAGGAATCACATTTTACCCGACGTCGGTGACTTGCTCAATCTCACTACCTTGTCCAATACAATAGTAATGGCAGATGGCAGAATATAATTTTCGACCACATATGGTGATGCATCCCTTCACATGCGACTGCCAAATAGATCTAAACACAAAGTTGTCCTTACAAGGACTTAGTATGTTCCCTCCTTTCGATTCTCCTTGGTATCCGAATCTCGGTTGGATGATGCAGGAGTAAAGATAGTGGTTGAGAATAGAGAAAGAACATTTAAGAAGGAAGGGAAAATATTCATGGTAGTGGATAAGAAGAATGAGTCGTGGAGTGTTAGGACAGCGAATGAAAAGTCTTTTGTTTTCCTTTATGAAGAAAGGCATCAGAGCCTTGGACATGCGAGTGTGATTAAGGATTGTTACAAGGACTCCACCCCACTCACTCCTCCTGTGAACTTCAATTGCGATACTTGCAAACGAAATAAATCGATGCATACTAAGCTGAAATCTAAAGAAATCAAGACCAAAGCAGCCTTCGACAAAGTTCACTCCGACATAAGTGGTCAGATGTCTACAGCTACTCTTGGTAGAAATCAATACTACATGACTTTTGTAGATGACTATACCAGATACTGTTGAATATACCTGTTGAAAACAAAGGACGGAGCAGAGATAGCCATACGACAATTCTGGGAAACCGTAATGACACAGTTCGGTAAATGAATCAAATGATTTCATACCAACCAAGGTACCGAATATGTCAACCAGAAAGTGTCAGAATTCTTCGGGGCAAAAGGGATAACACATACAACTTCTCCTGCATACAACCCAGAATCGAGCGGTGTCACAGAAAGTATTAATTGAACACTGACCACTATGGTAAGATGTATGATGCCACCAGAAAGGAAATCGTTATGGGGTAAGGCTTATTCCATGACCACTTACCTCTACAATATTCGATGGCACTTGAAAATCAAAACAACACTTTTGAGCGACTATACGGAATGAAACCCACAATCAGTCATTTCTATCCTTGGTTCACGAATGTCATGGTACACATCCCAGCTGAGAAGCGAGGAAAGTTTGACCAGACATCACAAGATGGTCACCTAGTTGGCTACACTTCCAGTCCAATGATCTACCATATTTACATACCAAAACAGCATACCGTGATCAAAGTAAGGAATGTGAAATTTCAAAAGACGAAAGAGGTATCGTTTGAGTATCATCAACCCCCAATAAATAAAACTCAATGAGAAGGGGAAAATGTGAATCAAAGTGACCCAGAAGAAACATCCGATAAGTCAGGACTACAGACACCAGAACCTCCTCCTTCCGGCCAAGCCATGCCGGGCGAATTCCAAGAAATACCCATACCTCCAGCACTATCACCTCTACCTGTTCCACCAAAACCTCGACAATCATCCCATCAACCCAAACCTACTGAAAAGACACGGGTCAATCAGATTACCAAACGAATCAGAGCAATCTAGCAACAGATTTAAGAAACTAACAACGATTTTACGATAGAGGACTTCGGTGATGATGAGATACAACTCTTAAGAATGAGACAAGAAGAGCTGGAATCGGATCTACCAAGAGAGGAGGCCGTACTAGGACAAGAATACTTTATCAGATTCATGTATCATATTCCTGATCCAAACTCCTACAAAGAAGCCATGGAATCGCAAGAAAGAGAAGAATGGAAAAAGGCTATAGATGAAGAGATGGAAATTCTAAGGAAACGAGAAGTCGGAAAAGAAGTGGATAGACCAAGTGGAAGAAAGATCTTGACAGGAGGTTGGGTCTACAAAGTAAAAGTTAAAAAAGACGGAAACCATAGAACAACGAAAAGCACTATATTGTGTGAAAGAATTCAACCAGGCACCAGGGGAAGACTATGAAGAAGTCTATGCCCCAGTAGCACGGTCAGAATCACTATGACTAGTCTTGAGTGTAGCAGTCAAACACGGTTATAAGCTTCGCCAACTCAATATTAAAAGCGCCTTTCTTGATGGCGATATCGACATCAAAACTTACCTTGAACTTCCAGATGGATACCGGAAACTGGGAAAGGTATCAAAGCTAAAAAAGGCTATCTATAGTCTCAAACAATCACATCGCTTATGGTATAAATGACTCATCGAAACCCTTGTGACAATTGATCTTAAGGTCACCAACTTCAACCCATGTATACTTATTTCAAAACACCTTTTTTGTTGTGTATACGTTGATGATATACTCATTGCCAGAAAACCCTTACTTGTCAAGCAATGTGTTGACAGGTTACAATTCCACTTTCAGTGTAAGGACTCAGGAAATGCATCAGTTTTACTCGGAATGCAAATTGAAACAACAAGCAATTCAATTCACCTTTATCAAGAATGATATATTACTAAGATCCTAGAACGTTTTCATATGACCAAAGTTAAACTGATAGCTACTCCCATAGAAATCTATTCGACACTGACGAAAGTCAAAGACGATGACAAACTATGCAACCAACAACGGTATCGATCCATAATATGATCACTCATGTATGCCGCAGTCGCTATACGACCAGACATCCCAGATGCTATTGCATTTCTAAGTCAGTTCTTATCAAAACCAACAACAACCCACCTCTCTGCCATTAAGCGAGTTCTTCCGTACCTTGGGGGGACCAGGACTGAAGGGTTACAATACCATCGAAACATGGACGAAGAACCATTGAAAATATTTAGTGATGTCTCGTTTGCCTCCAATGTTGATGACAGAAAATCGTTTACCAGTCTTACAGTACAGATATACGGTAATACTGCAATCTGGCACTCGAAGAAACAGAAAAGCGTTTCTACCTCATCCACTAAAGCCAAATATGTCACACTCGCGTTCACCACCAACCAAGGTGTTTGGATAACCTGTGGATTATTACATATGGGAATCGATACTGTACCAACTATATATTGTGAAAACACAGCGGGTATAAAACTAGCGGAAAATTCTGGTATTTCCGACCATATGAAACATATTGATGTTCAGGATCACTATACAAGAGACTTAGGGGAACAGGAGAAGATAAGGATTGTTGTAGTTGGAACATGTTAGGCGGCAGCTAATTCTAAGTCAAGCAAATCGTAGCTGGGGCCAATAAGTTTTCTCAGAGAATGGTCAAGAAAGCTTGTAACAAGTAGGTATCAAAGTATAAGGAATATATTGATAAGATCTCTTCTCCATTCGCTGATAGATCTGAAAGCTAAGGATTTTTGTTTTTTGTTTGACTCATTTATTATTTGTTTAGGGTACAAAAAACGTATCTGAAAGCTAAGGAGGCACCTCCGAGTCGATGTTTATATTCGGCATCTGGGTGGTCGCGGGCTACATCAATCTTATGCTAAACAATGTACTCTTTCGTTTTCCTACCCCTTACTATTGTAATGGGGACCCATTTGACCCTGACAAACTTTGCATCTTGCTCGGACTATACTCTCTGTGCGTTGTCGTGTTTCCCTGCGGGCGTTTGAAACCTTTCTAGTGAAAACACGTGATTCCTTCATCTTGGAGGTTTATGTATGAGAGAGTGGTCTCGCTTCAAGCCAGCTTACCATCCTCCTTACTCTGACTGGAGTGATCAGCTCCGTCGAGAAACATATCAATATGTCGTTGACTTCACAACTTGACTGCATTAACTTTGAGGACTTTCCGCTCCGATTGGACTAGTCAATGTTGTGGGAAAGTCACTCATCCACAGATAGGCCTCTTGTTGGCTCTATACTGTCCGAGCACCTGACTGGGCCCCATGCCTCGTCCATACGGGCACGGCCTGATAACTCATTGGACTGTTGGTCATTTTGTCCCAACACTTTCTGTTCATCATCAGGATGGTAAGTCTCGCTTAACTTGTAGCTCCGCCGTTGCCCATCTGATTGACTCCGTTCTACTTTTCAGACACGACCTGGGGTTCCCTCCTATATAACCTGCGATCAGCCTCCGGATAGATAGACGGTGACGACGTATACAGTGTTATGAAGCCTGGTTCTTTTTCTCTTTTTTTTGCTTTTTTTTTAAATCATATATTCTTATTTTTAGGGTACAAGAACTCGCATGCAGTAACTAAGCCAATGGCGTAAAAATAAACCCATAAATCAAAACGCTGACAAAAGAAATTACCAAAACTATCCCAGTAGCGGACCCTATCCCCGGTATGCAGGTAACTGTAAAAAAGACACGCAACCAAAGTGTGACTAAGAAAGTTGGAAAGACAAACTCCTGGGCCAGCGGCCACACTAACCCACAGAATACCAAGCTAGAAAAAATATAAAGTGCCCAAATGCTGGCGTCTTGAGGCAAACTGGCCTGGGTGGGGGGGGCAGTATGGTGCCAGCTGGTAGTGGAGAGACGGTAGTAAGGTACCAGCTAGGTAGGGTAGCAGTAAGGTGCCAGCTCACGTAAGGTAGCAGTAGGGTACCAGCTAGGCAGTAGGGTGCCAGCCACGCAGCAGTAGGGTGCAAGTCGACCAACGGAGGGGGGAGAGGGAAGCAAAAAGAAGACCGGGCTGCAAGGGCCACTGAAGCGATGTGGCTGAGAACCTGCAAACCCAGGATCACGAAAGCCATTGGAAGCGATCGATAACCCAGACGACCATGACCAGGCTGACCAAAGTGACGGACCTCCCGAGCAGTCGATGTTCGCGACTGTGGAAAGCCTAAGTGAGATAGAAAGATAAACCAAAGGGAAGGGAAAGGTAAAGACAGTGTGGGCCCAAGAGGTCAGGGGGACGGCCCAGGTACCCCAGAGGGGGAGGCAGGGGGGGCAGAGGGGGGATGGGGTTCACGATGATTTCTCGTGGTGTTGGGTTTTCAATTGGGAGGAAAATAGCGGAGAGGGTCAATGTATGAAGCCTGCTTCGTTCCCACCAGTTTATACTGTGGGGACACGAAATTCCGGTGACACTATTACTGTAAGAGGGGCTCCATCAGGAAGGTGGATCCCAAGGATGCGACTGCACCAAACTTTGAATCTGTCGAACAAAAGCTCTTGCAAAATTGTAAAGAATAAAAGTAATAGTAAAACTTAATATTGTTAAGGTCAGGCTTATCTTAATCAAAGTCTCTCAAGAGGATGTTGATTGTGTCGGGGTAGGAGAGTTCTCGTATAATCTTTAAGTAGTCAGACTTATACCAAAAACTTTCCCATCAGGTTACCCCGACCAACACAAGCATACCCTTTCTCCATAAGGGTTGCCTGACACTATCACCGCATCTCCGAAGAGCCCAAGTGTCAGTGCACTCTAGTAAAACTCTCACTCATGCGCTTCAGTTCCTGCAAGATGCTCACCAATACACCTGCTAGAGTGAAAACCTCTGCGCATCGGAGTCTCGTCACTGGCTAACTGTCGAGACACCCGCGGGAAGCAAACTAAATGACTCTCTTCCCATGTGCTATGACCTATGCAAGGACTCGTAGAGAGCAGCTGTCCTCCGGTTAAGTTCTATCTGTCCTGACCGCGAACTTACGGGGTCTACGACGCTCCCGCGGAGAGCTGCAGTGGCGGTGGGACCCATGGGCGCTACCCATGGTCCCTTACCCCCAGTACACCACTCACCTTGATAAGTATCATGCTATTAGAGTCTTCAAACAACCCATAAAGAGCCTACGGCAAAGGGGCACGTGAAGGCTTGATTGGCGTAAAACCTTCCCAGATGTCGCCGGCACTACCCGGGACTACTCTGGGGACCCTTCCGGATAGCTCACACTAACTCTGTCAGTTTGGGTCTGTTTTTTACTCTGTTCTTTTTGGAGAAGGTACCTGACCTTCTCACCTTGGCCCCCTTATATATCCTGCGAACAGCTTCTGGTCAGACGGACGCCAGCGACGTATATAGTGTTATAGACATGTCTTGAACGATTCCATTTAACTAGCAAGATGGCAACTGTGACCATTTTGACCCATGATGCCCGGGGCACACCCTGGGGCCTCAGGTACCTGTTAGGAATTATTCTGCAAAGTTACAGCTTGTTCGGAGCACTATAGCTCCTCCCGTGGTCTTCCAATCAATATGCAACCAAGTGCTTGTCTATCGTTATTGCGTAACACACAATCCTAACCTTTCTCAAAATTCCTCCGAGAACATTTCCGACGCAAGTTAGGGTAATAGTGTCCCAAAGGTAGGGTAAGTTCGTCCATGGTGACACGAAACTGGTCTCCATGGTAGGGTAACTTGACTCTCCTAGACAGGGTAAACTCACCTGGCCTTCCGACCTAACCTTAGGCTGGAATGGACATAGTCACATTACTTCTGCTACTTCGGTGCACCTATTCCTTAAGTACCTTCTGTTCTTTAGGATACCCGGACCATCGGATATCCCAAGGACATGCGCCTGCAATGGCCTGCTAGTCTACCATTCGACCACGCGGTCTTATGTATGGGTGTAGACACAGGTTACCATAGGTCTATAACGTAGGGTCTTTACATCACTCCCCCCTTCTCTAAGGACCGACCCGGTCCGCTAATGTCGTCTTTCATTTCCTCGACTCGGTTCCCCTTCCACGCCATGGTCTTTGGGTTTATGGGGATACCGATGGTGGAAATCCTGCATGGCTTGTAAGCCAGTGCCCTCTAACATCTGATATGGCTCCCACGAGTTCTCCTCGGCCCCATAACCTTCCCATGAAACTAGGTATTGTGCCAAGCGATTATGAAATTTGGCTTTCATGTTACCATACCATCGACTGTCTACAACTGCCTCAATCACATAACTTGGCTCATTGTCAACGATCTCTGGGACCGGGACTTCCTTAGTCCTTTTTCCACTTGGGTTCTCACGATAGGGTTCTAAGAGTCCGAGGTTAAATAGTGGGTGGATTGACCAACGAGCAGGCAATTGGAGTTCGTAAGCCCAGTTGCCCACCTTACGTTTGACCACAAAGGGCCCAAATATTTGGTGGTCCAGCTTCTCCATAGGGCACTTGGTGCGGATGTTCTTTCGATTTAACATCACGCGATCAGCCTTCTTTGCCCGGCCGTTTGTCACATCTTCCACCGTAACATATTCCGGTGATGGCAACCGTTTCAGGTCGTGCCATTTCCGTTGTCTCTCTTGAGCTCGCTTAAGTGTATCTCGGACTTCTTGCCAGACACCTTTCCAATTTCTTACCAATAGCTCGCTACTGGGATGAACACCTTGCTGCTCCCACACTGTACCCGACCAGGTGGTCATTGGGTCAAAGCCATAGTTGATCTCAAACAGAGACAACTTTGTGGACTCGGAGGTAGATGTGTTATACGTTTACTCTGCCAATGGTAGTAGCGCTGCCCAATCATCCTGTTGATACGAACAATAATTCCTTAACTATTGTTCCGGGGTCTGGTTCGTCCACTCAGTCTGCCCATCAGTCTCAGGGTGGACAGCGGTCGAAAACCGTAGTTTCAATTGCAACTGTTGCATCACGCTCATCCAAAACTTGGATGTAAATTGACTGTCTTGGTCGGAGATAATTGATTCTGGGAGCCCATGGAGTCCCCAAACTTCCTTCAGGAATATCAGAGCCCAATCCTTGATGGGGATTTCGGTGGCTAACGGGATAAAATGTGCCATCTTTGAGAATCTATCCACGATTACCCAAATTTTGGTATACCCTTCTGATTCCGGTAGTGGTACCATGAAGTCCATTGAGATATCCGTCCACGGCCTCAATGGTACTTCGACAGGTTCCAATAGGCCAAACCTCTTATCCTTGACGGACTTGTTGTGTTGACAGACATCGTATGTTCGGACATAGCCCGTAATACTCTCGTCCATCTTAGGCCAAAAGAAATTAGCCCTAACCCTGCCTACTGTCTTGTATGTCCCAAAGTGTCCCGCTATACGCGAGTCATGCTTGGCTTCCATGATCTTATCCTTCAGATCCTGGGAGTCAGGAACATACTACCTATTCTTGTATAGGAGAAGATCCCTCTCTACTATCAGATTTCGGTCGACATTCTTGTCTTCCGCCATTACGGCCTTTAAGTCCTTCATATAGATAGGATCCTGTTTCGCTGCAACCCTTAACGCGTCTAAGAACGCTGATTGTAACCGGTAACCTTGACAGGTAGCCAACGAGTGTGGTCGCAAGAGATCGCGCTCCTGGCCCACAACCCATGGTCTGGGGTGAAAAAATGGCTGCTTTGGCATATCTAACAGAGGATCACCCCCCCCTTTAAGGCAGTAGTCCCTCCGCCTTGACAGTGCATCAGCCTTCGTGTTTAGCCTTCCTTCATGGTAAACCACCTTGAAATTGAACGGCTGCAGGAATTCGGCCCAGCGGTCATGTTGTCGGCGGTTTAGGACCTTAGTACTATTAAAGTACTCCAGGTTCTTGTGATCGGTGTAAACCGCGATCTCACTCTCTACCGACCTAAACAGATGTTCCCATTCCTTGAAAGCTGCCACTATGGTAGCCATTTTCTTGTCATGGACATCATAATTTATCTCCACTGGGTGGAACTTCCTACTATGAAAGGCCACCGGGTGCCACTTGTCGTCTTCACAGAATTGAGACAGTACTGCACCTAACGCGAAGTCACTTGCATCCCTCTCCAGTTTAGTCTGGCGGACTGAATCGAAGTGTGCTAGGATTGGCCCCGAGGTAAAGGCCCGCTTTAATTCATTAAAGGCGTTCTCACAAGCAGGGGTCCAATCAAATCGGACATCCTTCTTAGTGAGGTCCGTCAGAGGTTTTGCTATCTTGCTAAAACCCTCTGTGAACCTTCTATAGAAGTTGGTGAAGCCCATAAAAGTTTGGACTCCGATGACGCTAGTTGGTGGTTTCCATTCCAAGATAGAATCCACCTTCTTCGTAGTCATAGATATCCCGCGTTCGGATATCTTATAACCTAGGAACTGAATCTCACACCTGTGGAAGAACGACTTCTTTATGTTTGCACATAATCGATGCTTCCTCAGTCTTTCCATTACCCGTCACACTAGAGAGACATGTTCCTCAATAGTTTCGGAGTAAATAAGAATATCGTCCCTGTAAGCGACAACCCCTTCTCCCAGCATGTCCCTAAATATGTCATTTATCATGCTTTGGAAGGTGGCAGGAGCGTTACATAGTCCGAAGGGCATCACCTTAAAATGATGTAATCCCAATTTACTATGAAAGGCCGTGAGCTCCGCAGCCTTTTCGTCCTTTCGGATCCCCCAGTATCCGTTTTTCATGTCCATTAAGCTATACACTGTAGCTTTTGAGAGTCTTCCCCGCAATTCATTCATCAACGGGGGAGGATATCTGTTCTTCACCATAATCTTATTTAACCCTGGGTAATCTATTACCAATCTCAAAGTACCACCTGGTTTTGGTACGAAGAGTATGGGAGCGGAGGACGAGGAAGTAGCTCTCTCTATCTTCCCAGTCCTTAACATCTCATTTATGAACTCCTTTAGAGCTTGTCGCTCTTTCACTGATATCGGATAGATAGGCTCGAAGGGAGGCGTACTTCCCGGAATTAGATCAATTCTATGATCATACTTTGTATGTTCCGGTAACGCCTCAATCCTTTCTTGGCTGAAGATATCGCCAAAGTCCTTATACTCTGGTAAGAGTTGGACCGTAACATCTTCACCTTGGTCATCCGAGAACTGTACTGTCCCAAGAAAATATACAATTTCTGGGTCTTCCGCTAACAGTTCATCATCGGTCATGTATACTAACCGCCTTGGCTTTGTTAGGCAATTAGCCTTACAAAAGTCTGAGCGCCAGGTCAGTGATCCTACTTTCCAATCGATGTCAGGGTTGTGGTCCTTGAACCACGAGATAGGTAGATAACCGACGACGTGAGTGTCGGCTACATCTGCTACCTCGAAACGCATACCATTCATATGATCGCCTATCTTCAGATCCAATGACTTGGTATAATGAAGACCTGATCCTGGTATGTGGTTTCCCTTGCATCCTTTATTGGAGTGTGAATCCTTCGTCGTACACACGGAGCTTGTGTACTTTTAACCCATTGACTACTTAATACAGGGCCAGTAGCCCCACTATCTAATAGTAACAGTACTTCGGCACTCACTTGCCTACAGCTGATACGCCAGTCTAATGTCACTCGTAAGTGAATTGACTTGCTATGTTTGGGTGGACTCGATTGCCTCACCTTCTTGTTTTGTCTTGTAGTCCTCATTCTTGCTAGTCTCTTGCCTTTCGACATAAGAGAGGCCACAATCGGTCGGTAAACGTTTTCAAGAATAATTTAATCAATAAAGTAATTGGAGTGCTGTTTACTATCACACCAGCATGATTTCGGGTACTAACCCCTCTGCGGGTAAACTTGAAAGATAACTTTTATTCAAGGCTAAACTGAACCAATTCAACATACAAGACAACCGATCCATATAAGACAAGAAATACATTTGCTCTCCGGAGCCATCCAGTCAACCGGTGCCAAACAGGGCAAATTTGTGCCCTATGACATGTCGCGCGGTTCCCATTTTCCGCAACGACCCCTCGGAGCAGAATGCTCATCCAAAGAAAAACCTGAAAGTAAGTTCCCCGAAAATGTCTAACATGAAATGACATCATAACCCCATGAGAAATAACAAAACCCAAGAACTGAAAGAAACCCAGACCTCCACGCGTGCCCCCAACATCTACCTGACCAGGTAGTTTTCCAACACTCCTGGGTAGAAAACTTGTCAGAATTGAAGGACTAACTGCGCGGATGGGGTCTTACCTTAATCTGTTCCACTTGAGTAGCCAACCGTATTCTCCATTGATCTTCTATGACCTTGAATACACTAGCTTTTGTCATTTCCCTTCTTAGGGTCAGGTTCTTACCTTATTCAAGGTGCCTATCAACCTCTATAATAGTGGGAGAAGGTTTGCGTGCCTCTAAGAGCTTAGGACCAGAAGGCGGCAGACGAGACGATTCAATACGCTTAAATCGTTTATTGCCCGTTGTTGAGGGTTCCGGGTTGGGTCGTGAGCGTTTCACTCCAGCGGTACTCCTCACAGCATGAACGACAGGGGAAGTTACGGAACACTGTCTCCGGAAGTTTCCGTCCTTCCCGTACTTAGTGCATTGCTTATTGTTGCGTCGTTTATTGGTCAGGGTCTGAGGGATGTCTTCATGAGCTATTGCGTACTCAGACGTCCCTGCCTGCTTTCCGGCGTCAACATTAGCGGTCATCCGCGGTTTGTGGTCCTTCCAACTCGCACCTTTCTCCCTTTCTCTCTTCTTGAACATTCCTAATGGTTTAGAGGATTTCTCCTCTCGTTTCTCTCGTGGCTTTGGAGTCTGGTCCCCCTTGAGATGTCCGAACCACTTGTTGTCCTCCAACGAGTGACCTACTTGTCGTACTAGATCTAAATACTCGTCAAGAGCGACGGGATGAGGCGATTTCAATGCCCATGATTTCCGAAGCTCCGGAGTTATCCCAGCCCGAACCTTGTCCTTAACCTGTTGAGGGTCTGTATAATTTAACTTATACATTAGCTTGATAATCTCATCCAGGTATAGACCACTCTCATTAGGATTCATTTCCAAATTGGTCCATTCAAGGAGATTTGTATCCCGATCCACATTATTACCCCTGTGACTCTACTCCAATCGTTCACGGAAACCCTTCCAGGTCCGAAGCGGACCATCCTTTCGAAATGGCATGCCCGCTCTCTTCGCAGCTTCACGGTTGATGTGCGCATGTATCCCTAGATACCAGGTGCGGGCCTTTCCTTCGAGAAGAGATATGACCAAGTTGACCTTATCCATATCCATCAGACGGCAATCCGAAACGTATTCGAAGTTGACCTCGACCAAGGTCAGGAAACTAGCCAGCTCCATAATCACTCCTGTGAATGTAGGGATGCCACTGAGCTTCTCCGGCTTCCGACGTCTTGAACTTGACGGGGAACAGGATTGGTTTCTCAACCTTTCTCGTAGTGCTCCAGCCCGACGGTCGTATCGATCTTTCCTCTCGTCATTCCAGCCATCGCGACGTGGTCCCAAAAAGGGTGTGACATCGGGTAGGGAATCAGCACCAGCATCAGAACTGTCATCAGGGTCAGATTCACCCGGATCCCCTCCACCAGCTCCTGAGAATCCACCACCCGGAGTTAGGTTACCCCCGCCACTGCCTCCGGCGTTACCGCCGAAGGTTTCCCTTGGTCTCTTGTAACCATCAAAGTGCTCGTCTTAACCACCACGATTCCCGTCCTCTGGAGGACCTCCTCCTGACGGTATCGGTGGCGGTACTGAGCCTGCAGGCTGGTTACTCCCCGATGGTATTGGGTTTGGCACAGCCTGCGACACCATTAACCATTCTGCCAAAGCAGGACAGGTCTCTGACTGTGTTGGTGGTCCTTCATGACCCTGTTGTAAACAATACCCACATAGCGTTTCCCTTCTGTCCCATTCCTTTCCCTTGTCTTGTCGCACTGCCGGCGGAGGACTTTCTGGTACCTCAACCGGAGGGAGAGTACAAAATCTCTCGTGTCTTGCTCCATTTCCCCGACATGTGGGGGTGCAGTAAGGTGTCCGTGTGACTGGCGTTGGTCCAGGGCCTGAAAAGCCAGAAAAGCCAGCATTACCCGAAGGTTTAACCGGTGCCATTGGCACTTGTATCGGTGGCCGGTTAGGTTGGCTAGGGGTAGCCGCGACAGGGATGGAAGTGCCTTGTGAGGCTGTAGTGGGACGTGGGTTCTCTCGTCTGGGATTCGCGAACATTTTCAATGGTCTTTCGACGTTTTCTGCACGACCGGGAGATCCGTCTCGCATGACGGGCCAGGGGGCTGAGACAGGAGCTGGGGACGGTGTCGGAACTGATCCGATCAGAGCGGGAGGAGGGAGGAGGGTATGGGTCACGGATGGCTCAACTGGAGTCACCGTAATCGATGGAGAGGGAGACCTTAATGGTCTCCTGGTGATGGGTCGAGGGGGTGGTGGCGACGTGTGCCATCGCATTCCCCTAATGGGACTGACCGAATGACTGCGAGCTACTGACGTAGAGAGCGAACGAGTAGTAACGTGGGTAAAGGACTGAGCTGCCTCCGATGCTCCCGGTTTTATACTTTCCAGAATCCACAAACCCCGCGGGCTTAGTTCTGGTCTGTATCGATCGTCTCTAGCATACATCGTCAGCTGCTGCGAAAAGTTGTCAGGCTTGTCAGTCACCAGCAGCATTGCCGGCGCGGCCTTAATTATCAACACATCATTGTCCTCATCGATGTAATACCCTTCATTCCATACCTTCTCCAACGCGTCCATCCGTATCTTCATTGCGAACTCGTTATTCAATATCGTAACAAAAGCATCCTGGTGCCTTCTCATCCATGCCACCGACGAACCAATGATTTCCTTCCTAAATCTGTTCTGTTGCTCCTTATTCCAGTGCAACAGTTCCTTCCGAACACTGGTGACTACACGGGCCACTTCTCGTGGGATATAGGGTTCGACATACTCGTGGGAGAACTGCGCGACAGAAATCGTGGGTGGGCCTCGGGTCTAGCTTTCTTCTTCCTTATAATCGTATCTCACCGAGACTCCTTGAGCGCAGGGGATGCGATTTGTAAAAGATATTGCGGCTAAGCCTACATCATAGAGTACGAGGTCGCCACAATGGTCAGGGACTCTGATCAGGGCTGCTTCAAGCAGCTTCTTCGCACTTGTGCTGCCAATGCCCTTTACGTCTGCGATTATCGAGGCCCTAAAAATAGCTGCTTGAAGAAGGTCGTCATCAATACCAAAACTGCTTTTGGAACGCGACGATTCCTCTTCCATCGTGACTGCCAAAGCAGACATGATTTCTTATCGTCGGTTCAACAGCAAAAAATCAGGAGGAGAGTTAAGCGAGAGGCTTACTTAACGATATACTGTAACGGTGGCTCCCTCAGGCAGATGGATCCCAACGATGCGACCGCACCAAATATCGAATCTCTTAAACAAAAGGTCTTGCAAAATTGTAAAGAATAAAAGTAACGGTAAAACTTAATATCTTTAAGCTCAGGCTTATCTCAATTAAAGTCTGCTCAAGAGGATGTTGATTGTCTCAGGCTAGGAGAGTTCTCGTAAAAGCTTTAAGTAGTGAGACTTATACCAAAAACTCCCCCATCAGGTTACCCCGATCAACATGAGTGTGCCCTTCTCCGTAAGGGTTGCTCGGCACCATTGCCATATCCCCTAAGGGCCTATGGTGGCCACGCACTCTAGTAGAAATCCCCCATATGCACATCAGTTCCTGCGAGGTGTTTACCAATACACTGGCCGGAGTGAAAACCTTTGCGCATCGGAGGCTCGTCAGTGGCTCACTGTCGAGACACCCTAGGGAAGTTAACTAAATGACTCTCTTCCCATGTGCTATGACCTATGCAAGCACTCGTAGACATCAGCTGTCCTCCGGTTAAGTTCTATCTTTCTTGACTGCGAACTTACGGGGTCTACGACGGTGCCACGGAGAGCTGCCGTGGCGGCGGGACCTGTGGGCGCTACGCATGGTCCCTTACCCCCAGTACACCACTCACCGTGATAAGTATCATGCTATTAGAGTCTTCAAACAACCCATAAAGAGCGTACGGCAAAGGGGCACGTGTAGGCTTGATTGGCGTAAAACCTTCCCAGATGTCACGGGCACTACCCCGGACTACTCTGGGGACCCTTCCGGATAGCTCACACTAACTCCATCAGTTTTGCTCAGTTTTTTACTCTGTTCTTTTTGAAGAAGGTACCTGACCTTCTCACCGTGGCCCCTAATATATCCTGCGCGCAGCTTCCGGTCGGACGGACGGCAGTGACGTATATAGTGTTATGGACATGTCTTCAACGATTCCATTTAACTAGCAAGACAGCAACTGTGACCATTTTGACCCATGATGCCCGGGGCACACCCTGGGGCCGCAGGTACCTGTTAGGAATTATTCTGCAAAGTTACAGCTTGTGCGGAGCACTATAGCTCCTCCCGTGGTCTTCCAATCAATATGCAACCAAGTGCTTGTCCATCGTCATTGCGTAACAAACAATCCTAACCTTTCTCAAAATTCCTCCGAGAACATTTCCGACGCAAGGTAGGGTAATAGTGTCCCAAAGGTAGGGTAAGTTCGTCCATAGTGACACGAAACTGGTCTCCATGGTAGGGTAATGTGACTCTCCTAGACAGGGTCAACTCATCCGGCCTTCCGACCTAACCTTAGGCCAGAACGGACATAGTCACATTACTTCCGCTACGTGGGTGCACCTATTCCTTAAGTACCTTCTGTTCTTTAGGATACCCAGATCATCGGATATCACAAGGACATGCGCCTGCAATGTCCTCCTATTCTCCCATTCGACCACGAGGTCTTATGTATGGGCGTAGAGATACGTTACTGGAGTTCTATAATGTAGGGTCGTTACACCCAGTTCGTAACATCTCATTTATGAACTCCTTGAGCCCTTGTCGCTCCTTCACCGAAATTGGATAGATGGGCCCCAAAGGAGGCCTACTTCCCAGAATCAAATCAATTCTATGATCATATTTCGTATGTTCCGGTAACGCATCTATCCTTTCTTGACTAAAGATATCCCAGAAGTCCTTATACTCTGGCAAAAGTTGGACTGTGACATCTTTACCCTTCTCATCCAAGCACTGGACTGTCCCGAGAAAACCTACATTTTCGGGATCTTCGGCCCGTAGCTCCTCATCGGTCATGTATGCTAACCCCCTGTGCTCCGTCAGACAATTTGCCTTACAGAAATCTGAGCGCCAGGTCAATGATCCTACTTTCCAATCTATGTCCAGGTTGTGATCCTTCAACCAAGGCATCGGGAGATAGCCATCAACTCTTCTGTCGGCAATATCGGCTACCTCAAAGCGCATACCATTCATGTGATTGCCTATCTTCAGTTCCAATGACTTCGTATAATGAAGACCCGATCCTGGTATGTGCTTACCGCTTGCATCCTTCATTGGAGTGTGAATCCTGCTTTGTACACCAGGAGCTTGGGTATTCTTAACCCATTGACTACTTAACACAGGTCCAATAGCTCCACTATCTAATAGTAGTGGCGCTTCGGCACTTACTTGCCTACACCCTATTCGCTAATCTAATGTCACTCGCAAGTGGATTGATTTGCTGTGCTTGGGTGGGCGGGAGTGCCGCCCCCTTTTGGTTTGTCTCATGGTACTTATTCTTCCTAGTCTCTTGCCTTTCGACACAAGAGCGGCCACAACGGGTCGGTAAACTTTTTCAAGAATAGTTTAAATCAATAAGGTAATTGGAGTGCTGTTTACTATCATGCCAGTATGATTTTCGGTACTAAACCCTCCTCAGGTAAACTTGAAATATAACTTTTATTCAAGGCTAACCCGAACCATTTCAACAGTACAACACAACCGATCCATATAAGACAAGAAATACATTGGCTCTCCGGAGATGTCCGGTCAACCGGTGCCAAATAGGGCATCTTCGTGCCCCATCCTAATGTCACGCTGTTCCCATTGTCCGAAGCGACCCCTCAGAGCAGAATGCTTATCCAAAGAAAAACCTGAAAGTAATTGTCCCAAAATGTCTAACATGAACTAATAAAATAAGCCCTTAAGAAATAACAAGACCCAAGAACCAGAAAGAAAACCCAAAGACCGTGCGCAACTGTAACATCTACCTGACCAGGTAGTTTCCTGACACTCCTGTGTCCAAGACTTGTCAGTACTGAAGAGATAGTCAACGCGAATTGGCTCTTACCTTAATCCATTCCCCCTGGAGTGGCCCATCGTATTCCTTACGATCTTCATTGATCTAGAATACATTAGCTTTGTCATTTCCGTTCTTAGGGCAAGGTTCTTACCTTATTCAACGTTCGTATCAACC
Organism: Tuber aestivum; assembly: GCA_900010015.1. Classification (NCBI taxonomy): domain Eukaryota; kingdom Fungi; phylum Ascomycota; class Pezizomycetes; order Pezizales; family Tuberaceae; genus Tuber; species Tuber aestivum. The sequence continues at coordinate 454,222 of LN891030.1, read as the reverse complement.
TCCATAATAGTAGGTGAGGGTTTATGGGCTACCAAGAGTCTGGGAGCGGGCGGTGGTCTTGATGCTTCAACACGCTTAAGTTGCTTGTTGCCGCCTGTAGAGGATACCACCTTAGGTCGTGACCGTTTCACTCCCACAGTATTCCTCACAGCATGAACAACAGGGGAGGTCACCGAACACTGTCTCCAGAAGTGTCCTCCACTCCCACACTTTGTGCATTGCTTGTTGTTGCGTCGTTTATCAGTCAGGGTCCGAGGGATGTCTCAATGAGCAATAGCATACTCAAACGTCCCTGCCTGCTTTCCGGTGCCAACGTTAGCGGTCTTCCCCGTCTTGTTGTCCTTCCAACCCGAACCTTTCTCCTTCTTCTTAAACCTTCCTGTCGGTTTAGAAGTTTCCTTCTCTCTCCTTTCTCGTGGCATTGGAGCCTTGTCCCCTTTGAGGTGTCTGAACCGCTAGGTATCCTCCAACGAATGACCTACTTGTCTTAATAAGTCTAAGTATTCGTCAAGTGTGACGGGATGAGGCGCCTTCAACCCCCATGATTTCCGAAGCTGTGGAGTTATTCTGGCCCGAACTTTGTCCTTAACCTGTTGAGGGTCTGTATAATTCGACTTACACATCAGCTCGATGATCTTATCCAGGTATCGGCCACTTTCAGTGGGACTCATTTGCAAATCATTCCACGTGAGGAGATTCGTATCCCGATCCACATTGTTACCACCATGACTCTGCTCCAATCGTTCACGGAAACCCTTCCATGTCCGAAGCTGTCCATCCTTGGGGAATAGCATACCCGCCCTTTTCGCAGCTTCACGGTTTATGTCCGCATGTATCCCCAGGTACCATGTGTGGGCCTGTCCTGCGAGAAGCGGTATGACTAAGTTAATCTTATCCATGTCCGTTAGATGGCAATTGGAAAAGTATTCAAACTTGACCTTGACCAAGGTTAGGAAACTAGCCAGCTCTGAAAGCACTCCTGAAAACGTAGGGATGACACTGAGCTTTTCCGGCTTCTGGCGTTTTGACTTTGACGCAGAACGAGATTGCTTTTGCAAGGTTTCTCGTAGTGCTTCCGCCCGACGGTCGTATCGGTCTTTCTTCTCATCATTCCAGCCATCGCGACGTGGTCCAACAAAGGGTATGATGTCAGGTAGGGAGTCAGCATCATCATCGGAACTGTTATTCGGGTCAGAATCACCCGGGTCCCCTCCTCCAGCTCCTCAGAATTCACCACCGGAAGGAAGGTTACCACCCCCACTGCCTCCGGCGTTGCAACCCAAGGCTTCCCTTGGTCTCTCATAACCATCAAAATGTTCGCCTTGACCACCATGATTCCCGTCATCCAGAGGACCTCCTCCTGACGGTGCTTGTAGCGGCACTGAACTTGCTGGCTGGTTACTCCACGACGGTATCGGGTTTGGTGCAACCCGTGCCACCTCTAACCATTCCGCCAAAGCGGGGCAGGTCTCTGGGTGTGTCGGAGGTCCTTCATGACCTTGTTGTAAACAATACCCACATACTGGTTTCCTTCTGTCCCTTTTCTTTCCCTTGTCCTGGCGAACTGCCGCCGGAGGACTCCCTGGTACTTCCAGTGGTAGAGGTTGACAAAAACTATCGTGTCTTCCCCCAAATCCAGGACAGGTGGCAGTACAATAGGGTCCTTGTGACACCCCGAATCCCGAAAAACCAGCATTACCCCAAGCTTTAACTGGTGCCATTGGCACTTGTATCGGTGGCCGGCTGGGTTGGCTAGGGGTAGCTGTGACAGGGATGGGAGTGCCTTGAGAGGCTATAGGCGGACGAGGAGGTGGTCATGTTGGTTGAAATCTTTCTAACGTGTTCTCAATCCTTTCGGCAAGTCGTGAACCTGGGTTCATTGCAGGCCACGTGGGAGGGACTGCAGTTGCCATTGGTGTCGGCGCTGATCCGACAGGAGTAGAGTGAGGAGGAGGGAGAGTTGGCTTTGGTAACAGGTGAGGAGCTGTTGTCACCATAATGGAGGGAGAGGGTGATTGCATTGGCCTATTGATAGTTTGACGGGGGACTCATGGAGATGCTCTTCGGCGTGCCCCAACAATAGAACTTGCAGAGTGGCTTCGCACTACCGAGATAGAGAGCGATCGAGAGGTGGCTAGTACGAACGAGGATGGTATTTCGCTATCGTCTGCGGTCTTCAGGCTCTCGAAGATCCGTAGACCTACAGGACTTAGTTCTGGTCACCATCTCTCATCTCTGGCACATAGCGTCAGTTGCTGAGCAAAATTATCAGGCTTATCTGTCAGTAGAGGTAGTGCGGGAGCCGCCTCTATCATCAAGACATTATCGTCTTCATCGATCTGGTATTCCTCCTTCCCAGCCCCTTCTAACGCGTCCATCCATATCTTCATGGCAAATTGATTCTTCAATAATGCCACGAAAACCTCCTGCTGTTGTCTCATCTATCCCACCGAACTCTCGCCAATTTGTTTCCCAAATTGCTTCTGGGTCTTCTTGTTCCCATGTAGTAGTTTTATTTTCTGCGTTGGTGACTTCTCGAATCACCTCGGGTAGGATGCATGGTTCCACGTAATTGCGGGCGAATTCCACAACCGAAATGGAAGGGGCTCTCTTCGGTTCATCAGGGACTTCTTTGCCTTCTGCCACCGGGGTGTCTAAGCTATCTGAAATTCTTTGAGCGAAGGCGATGTCGTTTGCAAAGGAAAGTACAGCAAGGCTTGGGTCCGCAAGGACCAAACTTCCACAGTCAAAATCGACTTTGAATGGAGCTGCTTCGAGTAGTATTTTTGCGCTTCCTCCACTAATGCCGCGGGTGTCAGCTATAACTGAGGCCCTAAACATGGCAGGCTCTAAGGGGTTGTCATCAAGGCCAAAGCTGCTGTCGGAACTCGACGATTCCTCTTCAATCGTGGCTGCCAAAGCAGCCATGATGAGTTCAGGTCTGTGCAATCAAATAAAATCAGGAGGAGAGTTAAGCGAGAAGCTTGCTTAACAATATACTGTAACGGGGGCTCTTTCAGGAAGATGGATCCCAAGGATACGACCGCACCAAACTTCGAATCTCGGGAACAAAACCTCTTGCAAAATTGTAAAGAATAAAAGTAACGGTAAAACTTAATATCGTTAACCTCAGGCTTATCTCAATTAAAGTCTCTTGCGACGATGTTGAGTGTGTCGGGGTCGAAGAGTTCTCGTATAATCTTTAAGTAGTCAGACTTATCCCAAAAACATCCCCATCAGGTTACCCCGACCAACACGAGCATAACCTTTCTCCATAAGGGTTGCCTGACACTATCACCACATATCCGAAGAGCCCAAGTATTAGCGCAGTCAAGTAGAAATCTCCCAAATGGCTCCTGTACTACCCGGAACTACTCTGGAGACCCTTCCGTATAGCTCACGCTAACTCCGTCAGCTTTGGTCCGTTTTACTCTGTTCTTTTTGGAGAAGGTACCTGACCTTCTCGCCTTGGCCCCCTGATATATCCTGCGAACAGCTTCCAGTCGGGCGGATGGCAGAGACGTATACAGTGTTATGGACATGTCTTCAAAGATTCCATTTAACTAGTAAGATGGCAACTGTGACCATTTTGGCCCATGACGCCTGGGGCGAACCCTGGAGCCGCAGGTACCTCTTATAAATTATTCTGCAAAGTTATACCTTGTTCGGAGCACTATAGCGCCTCCCGTAGCCTTCCGATCAATATGCAATCACCTGCTTGTTGATCGTCATTGCGTAATTAACAATCCTAACATTTCCTGGAATTCTTCTGAGAACATTTCCGATGGACAGTAGGGTAATAGTGTCCCAAAGGTAGGGTAAGTGTGTCTATGGTGACACGAAACTGGTCTCCATGGTAGGGTAACGTGACTCTCCTAGACAGGGTAAACTCACCCGGCCCTTCGACCTAACCTTAGGCCAGAGCGGACATAGTTACATTACTTCCACTACTTAGCTACACCTATTACTTAAGTACCTTCTGTTCTTTAGGATACCCGGACCATCCGATATCCCATGGACATGCGCCTGCAATGTCCTCCTAGTCTACCATCTGACCTCTAGTTCTTATGTATGGGCGTCGACATAGGTTACCATAGCTCTATAACGTAGGGTCGTTACAATTACTGTGTTCCGGCCCAACGGCGAGGCCTGAGGGGTGTGTTGGCCATGAAATCTTCGTGGTTTTCGGGAGGTCTGTGCACGGGGGAGGTCTGTGCATTCATATATATAACACTAGCTTCCTTCTCAGGGAGCTCATCTCGAGTCTCTGCTTCTGTCTTCTAATATGGTACATTATTATTTGCCATTAAGAACTTGGTGCGAGTAGGTTACAAAACCTCCATGCGTTTACTTGGCCATGCGAAGGAAAATCTTTCTCCACCATTCTACCTTGGCCCTGGCATTTCCAGGTTCTCTCTATAAATCTCCTCCACCAACTCTTGAGCATGTTGTAGATGCTTGGGTGCTTCCCAAGTGTTGTCGTCTTCGCAAGACTCTTTCTATTTTACAAAGTATTGGAGTTTGTGGATCCGCTTATTGCGACCATGGACTCTTCTGGTGTAGGAGAGAACCTAGCTCTTCACGATTTTCTCTATTTCCCACTTGAGATCGCCTTCAATCTCTTCTGGCCCTCTGGAGGCCTGTTCCCATTCTGGTTAAACTGATGATCGGTAGAGCTGGAGTAGCGATATGTGGAATACGGGCTGGATTTTCCATCGTTCTGAGATTTCTAACTTAAAAGCGCGGTCGCCACCTTTTTCCAGAACTTTGAATGCTCCGTATACCTTGCGGCTCAGCTTCTTGGCGGGTCATTTCATACAGATGTTTTTTGCGTTCAGCATGACTCGGTCCCCAACTTGGATGTTTGGTTGCTGTCTTGCTTTTTGATCCTAATACTTGGACATCGGTTCCCTCCTGTTTTTTGCAATGTTTCCCGTGCTTGTTGCTGTATCATTTTCATCCTGTGAGCATATGTGGTTGCTCTGGGATTGTGCGCTTTGCGGGTTGTTATCTATTCAGTTGGTGGATGGAATTCGTAATTCGTGCAGAACAGAGTTAATCCATGTGCCGAGGTAACTGAATTATTGTAGGCATGTTCAGCTAAGGGCAACAGAGAATACCAGTTGTCCTGATCGTAGTTAACAAAAGTCCTTAACTAACCTTCCAGCACTTGGTTGGTTCTTTCGGTTTGTCCGTCAGTTTGGGGGTGGTATGCTGTTGACATCTTTCGTTTAATGCCTAGTAGGTTGCAGAGGGATTCCCAAAGTTCTCCTGCGAATTTAGCATCCATGTTCTAGACGATCTTCGTGGGAAGTCCGTGCAATTTCCAAACGTCTTTCAGGAAGGCTGTGGCCACATCTTTGGTGGTCGCGGTAGTAGGTAAGGGGACAAAGTGAGCTATCTTAGTGAAGCTGTCGACTACTACCATGATCTCGGTACTTTCGTTGGATTCTGCAAGTTGGGTGATGAAGTCAGCCGAGATTGAGGTCCATGCGTGTGTAAGGAATTCCTCAAGGTTGAAGGAATCTGTAATGTACATGTAGTGGTGAGTTGCTCTGTTGACAATCGTCACAAGATCGTAAGTAGTCGTTTAACCAATTGGTGATCCCTTTCCAGTAGAAATCTCGGGTGATAATTTCCAGAGTTTTTTCTTGTCCGAAGTACCCGGCTACTTTAGAGTCGTGGCACCTTTTGGCTATCATGGTTTGTAGAGGTTTTGAGGCCGGAATGAATAGTCGGTTCTTAAAGTACATAAGCTCCTTATCTAGTTTCCAATGTTTTGGTTCTTCCTTACCCTGTTGTCTTAGGCCTTCTAGTTCTATTTTTCAAGATGTGCAATCTTGCTCATCGGCGCCGGCATCTCGAACTACTGGGAGGAATTCTTCGTTGAAGACGTTAGGAGTCGGGTTGATAACCACTCGGGTAGCTATCATGGTAGACTTTTCATAGACATCAGCAAAAACAAACTCTGCATGTGCTGTGTGGGTGGCGCATCCTGATGGCGAGTTTTATTTCTTTGGGTCTCCTGCGTCCTGTGCATCCTGATTCTAGTTGCGATGCCCTAGTGCGTCCCATGCATCCGGTCTTCCAGCCACGACACCCCCCTACGTCCCCTGCGTCCCGTCACCCTTTCCTCGCATGCTCACCTCCGGTACCCTCTGGCCCGTCGGTTGAACGTCTGGATCATGTCCCTACGTTGCTGCTGTAAAACCTTCGCTCTGATCACAGCACTCGTCCCCTTACGTCTGCCTCACCACCTGACGCTCAGCACTGCCCTCCATCCCCAGGATTCTTGCCTGACGCCCCCTGTTGTTACCACGACATCCGGACCACGCCCTACAGCAGCCAACCATCATTTCAAACCCCTACGATGAGCTCCTAGTGTCACCCCCTCCTGACGATCTGCTCCTGGCTTCTTTCTCGGGATTCCATCATGGCGTCGCGCGACAATCCTACAATCCGCCTAGTTTCTCCTGCCTGCTCTCGCTACTTTGTGATAGCCTCAGACTTGAAAGCCAACACTCGCCACACTCCCTATTACCCTCGGCTGTGTTGTCTGCTGGTGGCGATCCGGATGAGTGCCTGCCTACGTTGCGGCGACGTTCATACCTGCTCATAGATATCGCAGCCTACCTTGTGTCCCCTATCCACGAATATAGACAACCCCTCCCGGGCAATCATATCATGGTTCCTCACAGCAGGTTTGCGGATCCTCTGGCGGGCACTTGATTTCTAGCACTTTGTCTTAATCATATTCTATTATTTCTACGTACAACTTGCTATCAAGAGACCTTCATCTTTCTATGCCCATATTGCCCGTTTGTTGTAGGAGGATTCACGTCTGGTGTTAGAAGTTCTGAGTGTCGCATAATCAATGCCTCTGCACGACGTTTGTCAATATATTTTATTAAACGTCCTTAAATCAATGCGACTGTTGACCAGCCATCGCCCGTCTGCCTTCGGAACCAGGTGGGCTTGGCCAAGTATCGCGCCTATGGCCACTATGGTAAACCTTCTTGCATTCTGTCTAAGCTGAATGGTGACAAGATCGTGTAATTCTGACGAACGCTCAGAGTTAACTGCACTCAAAATCTGAACACAAGCGAGTCGATGGATTGTCTTCTAGTGCCTACAATCTCAGAGTTTGAAGAGTGCCATGAGCTTGCCCGGAAGATGGCTGCGGAGCGCACCCTACATTTGCTCCCTGCCTCCCTGGACCCAAACCGAATCATTCCGACTAGCCTGATTTCGAAAAAGCCTGGATCCTGTAGACCTTGCAAGGTGGATGTCGTAAATATCGGTTTTCTGAAAGGTGGGAACTGGGCTTTCGAGTTGCGTCAGTAGTTCAATGGGAAGGAGTCGAGGTATAGCCGGATCGTTGGGGAGGCGACGGTCTACGAGCAACGTCTGGCGGCTATATTGGATCAATTTGGTACTCATGTTTTTGGTAGTGATACTCAGGGCGTTGCAAAATTTGACCAGACATGCAACATCACCACGGTGCCCCTTCAGGACTCAAAGACAGGACTCAGCCCCTGGGGCAGCTCCAGCACTGCTTTTGTTCAAAAAATCGACAACGTCTGCGGGAATATGGGCTCCTTGGCATCTTAGTGAATCTAGGTTCAAAAGACTCATTCGGATCGCGTGGTGTCTGCTATAGCTGCTCAGAATCTGCCTGGAGGCGTCATTTTTATTGGATCGTCGCCATCTGTCCTTAATCGGATCCTCATGCGCTAGCTCCCCAAATTCAGTTGAATACATGGGAAGATTTCCAAACTGGTATATGTGATCATGGAAGTGAAATAGCAGATGTATCTTGAGGAAGTTGAAATGACATTTTGACTAAATCAATTCCATTCGTTGGTTATCCTCCTGGCTGTGATGCTGCTCGTGTATATTCCCTACCTTCCATCTGGAGTGAGATTAATTCAACTGGGCTTGCTGATGCCATATCCCCAAGACCTGATCCTCAAGTTCGGCTCATGTCTGTTTCGACATTCGAAATTCTAAGAAGATATCCTTCATGGTGTGAAACCTGTGAAGATATTGTTCTATATAACCTATAGTCTCTCCTGCATGACTTTTATATTGCGCCATCAAACTGAAATCGAGTAATGACCCGACGCAAGCCACCGTACGTTTGAAAGGTAGCTGTTGCGCACCGTCTGGCAGTCTCAATGCCACAGCTAAAACTGCTAGAAGACCTCGCCCCAAATTTTTCACCTCTTTCCCTTGCTACTGCGTAACCTCACAGTAAGCTAATTTGGGAACAAAGAACACGGAGTACGTTGGCAAAGACTTCCAAGCATTATCCAATGCTTGTAGTCGCCCTTGTTTCTTGAGAAATCCTTGAATCCAATCCATCATCTGCTCAAACAGTCCCAGGTAAATTGTATGAAGGAGACCGGGCTGGTGCAAGTCTAGCGCAGACACCCGTTGGAGCCCAGGGAAAATGTTCTGCCCAATCTTGACACCCAGAGTGTCCAGTGTGGGGTGGGTCACATCTGAATCTGACATCTCCGACTCATCGCAAAGTTGCTGCTCGAGTTCCTCATATATCGCATAATCTGGCACCTGATATGCCATGTTCGCGTTGGCACCTAGCTGGTGTGGATGATCCTCACATTTAGGACAGGGATTGGACTTGATTCCAAGCAGGACGACATTTTCCCTGTGGTCCGCAATCCACGCAGCCAATATCGGGAAGTACCTCCAGACGTTCCCATCCACACAGTCAATTGGGACGCCATCGCGTGTAGCATCTTGCAAGGGCTCAAATAAGAGGTCAAATACGTCTTTAAGGGTGTCGGCATTGATTTCTCTCCGGGATCTGTTTGCTGAAGCCGACTTAGACAACTGAGGAGGGACTGGTCGGAGAGTAAGCAGCAGGATAGCCATCGATCCAGGCCTGTTATGCCTAGTCGATGCAAGATTTCCTATTGTAATATACCCTGGCCAGGCCCTCTTGTCACCAGAGAGGTTGCTGAGATGGGTCTGATCGGACACCCCGATAATTGGAACAACCGTGGCGCCATGTGGAAGGGTTTCCTGTCATAGGATAGCCAGATCTTTAGTTAAAAGGTGATAAGAAATTGGTATAGTACTTGAACTTCCTACCACCAGTCTGTGGTATGCATTTCAGCATATACTCTGTGTCCATTGTGATCGTATTTGCGTTGCAGTGCGTAAATAAAATCTTCTCTACAGGTCATCTGACGAAGAAGATATCGGACACAGTCTAGAAGGTTACGGTGGAAGAAAGGTAACGTTCTCATGCCATCATCCACTTTCCCTTTCTACCATCACAGATACGGCCTATATGGATCTAGTATACGGAGGTGCTTCTCGAGTATATGCATTGAACGGTAGCCGATGCATGCCGAATTACCAAGGCCACTTGAAAAGAACTCATTGATACGCGACTTGGGGACTTTGCTGTGAATAAACCAAAATGCAAGTTTGAAATCATGCGCGCACGCGAATGGACCCCATGGGTCCTCCACTAGATTGTGGTTGTCTTGTCCAAATCCCTTCACCTCTTTAATGGATTCCCCAGCGCCAGGAAAAATAGCCAGTTCGCTGGGGGCTGAGGACGCGTTGAACACACGGCATGATTCCATACAGGACTCCTCTGTAACCTCCAGATTCAATGAGTCAGATCAGTAATCCATAGGATCAACCTCAGACTCATAGTCGGAATTCGTCTGATCCATCTGGTGGAAAGCGTCATGGCAGTGTAATGGGTCAGATTTACTCTGGCGAAAAGGGCCGTTCAAGGTGGTTGGCCGTGTAGTCGACGCGAGAAGAATGGGTAGATTGGCATGGGCACTGCGCAGGTGTTTCTGGTAAGGGCCTGCCCGGGCGTATTTGCGGCGACAATAAGAACATTTGATAGGCATTATGGGAGTGAGTGCTGTTGAACTATTAAAGTGCTACGCAAGTATTGAGACTTGAGCAGCATACTCAAGTTTTGTTGGGTGGTTCGGGGAAGCTAGGTTGCGGCGTCCCCCAAAGGGAGCTATAGTCGAAGTGGTGTAGCGTATTGCCTGCGTATCTCACAAGCATATGGGTTCGAGTTTGTTTTTATGTATCTAGTTCTGTTAGTACTAATAATTTGCTTCAAATTTCGAAAAGTCACTGGACATACTAAGTTTATAATCTTGAACGAGGGGCTGGCTCTGACGTTGGCATCATGCAAAGTTTTTATTGCTGCATTGATCATGTTGAAAATTGTTCCTGATGACTAGGATGTCAGGAACCCCGATGTATTATAAATGAAGGATCAAGAATGCAGGAGTGTCGTACCAGAAAGACTTTCCACAAGATACACCATCCACAATGCCCATTATATCCATACACTAAAAAGTTCAGACGAAGACGAAATGGCTCAAAACAATAATGTACAATACGTCTATATGGCGAATGTGGCCCAGGGAACGAAAGCTCCAGCCGGACCTACACAGGCCTACCAGCTTCCTGCTATACTACTCGCTAGTGCAATTTCAGCTCAATGCCCTGGGAATGGCAAAATCTTGGAATATAAGGCATTTCTTAACTTCACGCCCGATCAGAATGGCAGAATGCAGTATGGCGCGTGGCGGAAAACCGTCAAAGATCAGATGTCAGCCAGGCACTTTGCGAATATTCTTACTTTCCCGAATGCTGATTTTCATAACATCTTCGATCGCATGAGGAGGCTCCACCCAGCCTGCGCTTGCCTTGTAACCGACACAGGCGAATAATGACATACCTAGGATTCAGGAGATCGATGAGGCCATTATTCAACTTGTTAGAGACTCAGAAAAGAAGTTCACCACTACTCTTCTGGGCAAAGGTGGGGGTCCAGAGCCTCCGGCTGGTCCGGTAATTGTTCTAGGGCATATCATTGTTGATACAATCATACTGCCTCTGGGGGCCCCTGTGTATTAGGATCCTGCGTTGCCTGTGCCCAATGTGGATCTAGCTCGCCAGGGGGGGAGGGCCAATGCACCTCAGGTTGTGGCGCGCAAAGGACGTCGAAATGAAGACAATGACCTGAATCCGAGCCAAGCTAGTGATAATAGCCAGGCCACTGACCGCGGTAGTGACAATGGCGAGAATCAGGGTCCAGCAGACGATGATAATGACCCCCATGCCGTAGACGCG
>LN891030.1:413245-425488 GCA_900010015.1 Tuber aestivum | reverse complement strand
TAAACTCACCTGGCCTTCTGACCTATCCTTAGGTCAGAGCGGACATTGTCACGTTACTACCACTACCTAGGTACACTAAACCTTAAGTACCTACTGTTCTTTTAGAGATCTCCGGACCATCCGATATCTCTCGGACATGCGCCTGCATACCCGCCTAGTCTACCAGCAAACCTCTTGGTCTTTTGTATGGGCGTAGACATAGGTTACCATAGCTCTATATCGTAGGGTCGTTACAAAAGCAATTGGAAATTTCGCTTTCATGTTAGCATACCATCGACTGTCTACAACTGCCTCAATCACATAACTGGGCTCATTGTCAACTATCTCTGGAACCGGGACTTCCTTAGACCTTTTGCCACTTGGGTCCTCACGATAGGGTTCTAAGAGTCCGACATTGAATACGGGGTGGATTCACCAACGAGCAGGCAATTGGAGTTCGTAAGCCTGGTTACCCACCTTACCCGTGAAGACAAAGGGTCCAAACATGCAGTGGTCCAGCTTCTCCATAGGTCGCTTGGTGTAGATGTTCTTGCAATTTAGCATCACGCGGTCAGCCTTCTTTCCCCTGCCATCAGTCACATCTTTTCCGGTAATGTATTCCAGAGATGGTAGCCGTTTCTGGTCATGCTATTTCCGTTGTCTCTCTTGAGCTCGCTTAAGTGTATCTCGGACTTCTTGCCAGACACCTTCCTAATTCCTTACCAATAGCTCACTACTGGGATAAACACCTTGCTGTTCCGAGACTGCACCCGACTAGTGGGTCCATGGGTTATAACCATAGTTAATCTCAAACGGAGATAACTTAGTCGACTCGGATGTGGATGTGTTATACGCACACTCTGCCAATGGTAGTAGCCAAGCCCAATCATCCTGTTGGTATGAACAATAATTTCTTAAGTATTGTTCCAAGGTCTGGTTCACCCTTTCAGTCTGTCCATCAGTTTCAGGGTGGGAAGGGGTCGAAAACCTTAGTTTCAGTTGCAACTGTTGCATCAGGCTCATCCAGAACTTGGATATGAATCGGCTGTCTTGGTCGGAATTAATCAATTCTGGGAGCCCATGGAGTTGCCAAACTTCCTTCTGGAATATCAGAGCCAAATCCTTCCTGGGAACTTCTGTGGCCAACGGGATAAAGTGTGCAGTCTTTGAGAATCTATCCACGATGACCCAAATTTTGGTGTATCCTTCTCATTCTGGGAGTGTGTAATGATCCTACCCATGGTATTCGTGATCCAATAAGTCACGACCATTTAATACTTCGTTCATCATTCTTAGGCCGATGCCCATATCCTCATCACTTAGTGAGGTGATAGGTAGTTAGACATTCTTCAATCTGCCTAGTGTAACATAAAGGTATAAAGATATATTCTTGTATGTAGGAAAGTCCTTAGAACAATACATAAGGAACTAGCTAACTAGCTAGGTCCTCCTCCTTATATAGTCCTCCCTTGAGAAACCCTAACCCTGGTGACTCATACTTATAAGTCACACATAACCTCTGACTCACAACTGCGAGTCATGTAAAATATATCATCTGACTCCTATGAGTCGTACCTAAAGCAAACGCAATCAAACCATAAAATCAGGTGCGCAACTCGCGTCACGTGAGTGAAACTCATAACATCGTGTGACTCACAACTGTGAGTTATCAAGCGCAAACATAATACTCAAACATAAACAACCATAACTCTTGAAGCAAGTTAAGTATAAAACAACTTTAAGCACATAACATAACTTAAGGAAATCTTTAACAATTTTAACTTATCTTGATCCTTGCTAAGCCGAGTTTGTGACATTAGCTCCTCTCTCCCCCAAGACCGAGTCCCATCGGTCTTACTCTTCTATCGACATATTGCCTTTCAACTGGTTCTGCCAGCCGAGCTCTTTCACCTGTTCCTCGTGGGCCTTTACCCTTGCTCTCAGCTTTGTACCGTTCCTCGGTACTCGTCCTGGTCCACCTCTTGGTCCCAGTGGACCGACTTCTCCTAGTCCGAACCCGAGTTGTTTCAGCTGTTCCGCCTTGTCGGTAGAGGGGTCCTCCTCTTCGCGCCTACTAGCGCCTCTCTCTTTTGCTTCCTATGGTATGGGCAAAACTTGTGCATACACATCTCCCATGCCACCTTTTTGTGGCGTCTTTTTCTCTGGACATCAGGGTCCTCCTTTTCTCCCTTCCGGCCCCAGGCCCGTTTTTCCCACGCCTCCCTCCAATCTTCCCCTTTTCCCTTTGTGGTGGCCCATTCCTTTCTCGGCCACCAGGTGTATTTTTCTTTGGCATCACGATGGACGCCACACTCGTTGTCATAACAGGCGGTCCAGCTGAGGACCGCATGTTGGTTGAGGGGTGGGGGGGGTCCTCCTCTGGTTTCCAAGACAATCTTCTTCTTAGTGGGGTACTTCATTTTTTCTGAGTGATGGTGGGGGTGGTTGTAGTTAAAAGAATAACGTATTGTGATAGGAGGGGTGATGTAGGAGGTTGGGTTTGATGGTTTCCAAGTTCTCTGTTTGTCTTCATTCTTTCCTCGTTTTATAACCTTTTCTTTCTCTTAACTCTCTTGTTGTATTCCATCATATCCAACCGTAGGATTATCATGTGGTCGTCTTGCTTTCATTTGGAAGAATCCGTTCTGTCGTGTTCCGTCTTATCCCACGGCGGTATTATCATGTAGTCGTCTTGCTTTCATTTGGAAGAATCCGTTCTGTCGTGTTCTGTCTTATCCGACCATGGGATTATCATGTGGTCATCATGCTTTCATTTGGAAGAATCCGTTCGGTCGTGTTCCGTAGTTGTCGATCGTATGATTATCCTTTTAATTATGTGTGGTGCTTGCTTTCATTATTGACTGTAAAGTCTCTATGTAGTAATACCTTCGAATGCTAAGATTCGATGGCGCAGCTTCCTTTTCCTCTTCTCGCCTTCTTGCTTGAATTGGTATCGTCATGCCTTTCGGCATTTTCCTTCGTCTTTGCCTTTTTCTTAATCTTCTTCATATAGCATATCGTGTTTCTTCTTTGCTCCATGATCTGCCAGATCGTACTACGACTAACTTCCTTCTTTTTTCCAAGCGTCATTAACTTACTTTCGAACAGTTGATGTATCGTGGATATTGTTCGTCATTCGGCTGTGATTAACCGTTGTTTGTTCGTCGTTTGGTTGTGTTGTCACATTTTCCACACCCTCTTGTTGGTCCGAAGTTGTTATGGCAATTTGCAATCGAAACTTCTTGGTAGCTCCTTTCTTCCTCCTCCCCTTTCAGCGTTCTCGACTTGTTTCTGAACAGTTAAGGCATCAGGGATATCGTTCGTCGTTCCGCTGTGATCACCCGTGGCTTGTTCGTCGGTTGGTTGTGTGGTTGCATTTTCCATAACCTCTTGTTGGTCCGAAGTTCTTATGGCGATTCGGAACCAAAACTTCTGGGTATCTCCTTTCTTCCTCCGCCCCTTTCAGCGATGTTGACTTGGTTCCGAACAGTTGAGGTATTGTGGATATCGTTCGTCGTTCGGCTGTGATCAACCGTTGCATTCACTTTCCTGCTCCGCTTTCCCTCCAGCTGAGGTCCTCTGAAGCTAAATCAACAAAAAAAAAGTCTCCAGGTTTTTTGGTTGTTCGGACTCCATCTCCTCCATTGCGCTGCTTGGCTTCATTCCGTCGATGTTGGTCCTCGTAGCCTATTGGTAAGAGTCTCCAATATCTTCACTCTACTGTTGCTTTGTTTGATATTGTTTGAGTCTTATAGTAGTATGTCCAGTCCAGCTGTCCATCCTACTAGCTCCTTTTTCCTCCGTGACTGGTCCCCTCAGTCACACCCCTTTCCTTTTTCATCTTCTGGTGGAGTACAAAAGAAAATTCCAGGGTACTCAATTAAGAGGTCTGATCCTTGTCTTGTTGCTTTTTCCTTTTGTCACTCGTTTGTTCATTGGCTGCCGAATAAGGGCCCATTCGAATGTCATTTTCCTTGTCTTGTGGGTGTCGTTCGTATCTCTTTGTCATCATCAAGTATTGTAAGAGAGATGCGTTGTAATATAACGATCCTACCCATGGCATTCGTGATCCAATAGGTAACGATTATTTGATACTTCGTTTATCGTTCTTAGGCCGATGCCAATATCCTCATCACTTAGTGAGGTGATAGGTAGTTAGACATTCTTCAATCTGCCTAGTGTAACATAAGAGTATAAAGATATATTCTTGTATGTAAGAAAGTCCTTAGAACAACGCATGAGGAACTAGCTAACTAGCTAGGTCCTCCTCCTTATATAGTCCTCCATTGAGAAACCCTAACCCTGGTGACTCATACTTATGAGTCACACATAACCTCTAACTCACAACTGCGAGTCATGTAAAATATATCATCTGACTCCTATGAGTCGTACCTAAATCAAACGCAATCAAACTATAAAATCAAGTGCGCAACTCGCTTCACCTGAGTGAAACTCATAACATCGTGTGACTCACAACTGTGAGTCATCAAGCGCAAACATAATACTCAAACATAAACCACTATAACTCTTGAAGCGAGTTAAGTATAAAACAACTTTAAGTACATAATATAACTTAAGGAAATCTTTAACAATTTTAACTTATCTTGATCCTTGCTAAGTCGAGTTTGTGACACTGGGCGTCAACTTGGAAATCAACTTCGAAGAAGCAAGCAAAGAATTACCGAAAAAAAGAATTTACCCTTCAGGGGAAACCGAACTCGAAGAGCTAAGGAAATATATTCAACAAAATTTGGAAAGAGGATGGATACAACCATCCTATGCCAATAGAGGATCACCGATCTTATTTATCAAGAAAAAGGATGGAAAACTAAGGTTGTGTATCGATTATCGAGCACTCAACGAGATAACTAAGAAGGATCAGTACCCCCGACCTGTAATTGGTGAAGCATTGGATCGACTAACGTCAGCTAAAGACTTTACAAAATTGGATATACGAGACGCATACCACAATGTCAGGATTAGGGAGGGAGACAAATGAAAGACAACCTTTGCAACCAAATATGGAATGTACCAATATTTGGTTATGCCCTTTGGGCTACCCAATGCCCCAGCCTCCTTGCAGAGATGGATCAACAACGTACTCCACAAATACCTGGATATATGTTGTTTTGTCTACCTAGACAATGTACTCATATACTCCAGAGACCTGGAACAACACAAACGAGATGTCAGCAACATAATGGCGGATATCAAAGCATCAGGAATGCGATGCCAGCCAAGCAAATGCGAATTGCATAAGAAAGAAATAGAATACCTGGGATTCATCATCAACAGAGAAAAAGTTCAAATGGACCTAGTCAAGACTAAGGCAATATGGGATTGGGAATACCCAAAAAACAAAATGGACATCCAATGTTTTATAGGATTCTGCAACTTCTACCGAAGTTTTATAGAAGGATTTAGTCAGACAGCAAAACCTCTATATAACTTAACCGAAAAGGATATCAAATGGGACTGGGGACCTAAAGAAAAAGAGGCCTTCGACGAACTAAGGAACAAGATCACCAAAGGACCGATTCTGGTACATTTCAATCCAGAAAGAGAAACCATGATTGAAACAGACGCTTCCAAATATGTATGCTCAGGCATACTATCACAAAAATGTGAAGATGGAAAATGGTGACCTGTAGCTTTCAGGTCCAAAACAATGACAACAGCGGAATGCAACTATGACCTCCACCATAAAGAACTATTAGCAATAGTTCAAGCTTTGAAGGAATGGAGAAGATACGCACAAAACAACAATGCCTCAGTCAAAATCCTTACCGACTATAAGAATTTGGTGCCCTTCATGACTACGAAGGAAGTAAATGGACGACAAATAAGATGGATGGAAAAACTCAGCACATACAACTTCAAAATCGAGTATCGTCCAGGAAAAGAGGGGGAAAAACTAGATGCCCTAACTCGAAGATCATATGACAAACCTGATAAGCCACAGGACGAGAGGATCAAACAAAGACAACAAGTATTATTACCAAAGGAAAAATATTTCCACATGGAGGAAGAGGATAGTGGATACGAGTCATTCAACGAGATCAGAACAAGGACGACATTGGAAGAAGATATCCGAAAAGAAAGCAAGCAAGATGAGGAATTCTAAAAGATAAGGGAAAAACTTACGGATGACACGAAGGAAATCAAAGGCATAACCTTAGGACTATGCCAATGGAAAGACGATCATTTGTGGTATAATGGAAAAATCTGGATACCAGATAAGGAAGAATTACGTACGGAAATCATATGGCATCATCACGACCCCCCATATGCGGGACATAGAGGGACAGCCAAAACTACTGAATTCGTTAACTGACGATACTATTGGCCCAAGATAGGAGAAGATATCAAACGATACGTCAAGAACTGCGACACATGCCAACGGACTAAAGTGGTCCGACACACACCATACGGCCTGCTCAAATTAAACGAAGTACCAGGAAAACCATGGAAATCAATCTCACTCGACTTCATTACAGACTTACCAAAGTCAAATGATCAAAATGCCATCCTAGTAGTGGTGGATCGTCTGACCAAAATGAGTCACGTCATACCTTGCAGGACAGATATGACGGCAATACAATTCGCAACAACATTTCTAAAAGAGATACATCAACAGCATGGACTACCTAAAGATATGATTAGCAATAGAGGATCACTATTCACATCAGAAGTATGGAAAGAGATAACAGAAAAACTGGGAATTGAATGACGCATGAACACAGCATTCCACCCTCAGACGGACAGACAAACAGAACGGATAAACGGCATATTGGAACAATATCTGCGGGCCTGTGTCGATTATCAACAAAACGGTTGGTCTAAATGGCTACCCGTGGCTGGGTTCGCCTGCAACAGTGGAAGACAAGAAACTGTCGAGACAATACCCTTCTTCGTGAACTGTGGCCTACGCCCAGAACACGAAGCTATAGGTCATCTGCTCCCAGGAAAGATAACGGAAAAAAATGATATGAGTCGATTACACGACATATTGCGAACAGAAATGGTCACAGCACAATTACAACAAAAGGAAGAGTACGATCGTCAGAGAAAACCCAATCCGAACAAAATCAGGAGACAGGGTTTGGTTACTACCATGCAACATCAAAACCACACGACCAACGAAAAAACTGGACTACAAGAAAATAGGACCATTTAAGATCTTAGCAAAGATAGGAAGTTGCGCTTATAAGCTTGACCTCCCACCGGCCATGAGAATACACAATACCTTCCACATCAGCCTCCTAGAACCCTATCAAGACAATCCTCTTCCTTCACAAGAAAAACCACTGCCACCACCTATCGAAATAGACGGTGAATCAGAATACGAACTTGAAGAAATATTCGACTCTCGGTTACACTACAGTCGCTTACAATGCCGAGCGAAGTGGACGGGATACTCGCCAGAACATGACAAGACTTGGTATCCAGGCCAGAACTTCGATAACACCAAAATGCAGTGCACAAATTCCACGAAGGATAGCCAAGCAAGCCGACAGCGGAGCGGCGAGGATGCGCCAGAATCCGAATACTCAGCCCCACCACTACGCAGAACCGATTCCAACCACTGGAATCAAACGAAGATCCCGCTACAGCAATTACCGTTAACGTCGAGCCTACAATACAATACGAACCACGACGCGTTCAAACATATTACACCAATGAGCCCGGGGTACCGAACCCCAACACCAACACCAGTCAAAAAGGAATTAAGCAACGAAGACTGGACCAACTTAGTGGACCTCAATGTGAGGAAGACCACAACACCGGAAAGAGAATACACGAACCTGTCACAGACAGGTTGTTACAACACCGAGTGCCAAGTGCACTACACGGAGAAAGAGAGTGCGGACTATTGGCCTCAGGAAGCCAACCGATGGCTACCCAAGATGTCACCCCTGGCATCACCCATGAGATCCCCGACACCAGAGTCACGAGCTCTGGTACAATACATTCAACCAACTCCGAGGACGGAGTCAAGGAGGAGGGCGAAAAAACAGAAATGCGCAAAACCAAGGAGAACAAGGCACGTGTCCTGGGAGAAAGAGAGGGAACAGGAGACAGAGAAACCGGAGACCACGCTAATGAAACTGTTGGCAGAGGTAGCGGAAACGAAAAAAGTAATGGAATAGCAGGTGGAAAAGATAGAACAACTCCAGCAAGAGTTGAGGGAAGAGACGAGGATAAGGAAGGCACTCCAGAATGACTGGAGAAGAGAAGAGAAGGAGGCAGAAAAAGCCCTAACGAGAGTAAGGAAAGTCAGCGCTTGGTTAAACAAGGAAACCAAGTAGGAACTCCCGGCAGACAGGGCATGGGGATTGAAGGAGAGAAGGATTTAAGCCCAATGGGACGCGGGCTGAGGGAGAGTGGAGCTAATGTCACAAACTGTGACTAAGCAAGGCAGATTTTACATAGCTCGGGATTCTGAGCTATAGGTATGTTGGGATTTCATATGACGCATATTAGTGCACAATAGGTTATTATATTTACCTGCTCGTGACTCACAGTTGTGAGTCACATGATGTTATGAGTTTTGCACATGACTCGGATTATGAGTCATGGGTTTCACTCAGGTGACGCGAGTTGCACACCTGACTTGGTTATTATGTTTTGATTGGTTGAAGGTATATTGCGTGGCGACTCATAGGAGTCAGCTAATAGATTTCACATGACTCATGATTATGAGTCACAGGATTCGCGTGACATGAGGGATGAGTCACGCCAGGTAAAGAGCAAATATATAAAGGGTCACTAAGACCCCGAGTATAAGCTCTTCACACGTTCTTCTTATTTATTTCCTACCTTTAAGTTATCAATAAAACCTACCTTTACCCTCTTTAAGATTTATCTTAAGAAACCCAAGAATTGTCTTTCCTCCCACGCAAGAAAACTATTTCTCGTCCCACATTGAACGATTAAGTCCTACACGAGGACTTAAGAAGATTAGAGGAATAGGCGCGATAAGATAGCAGTCATAAGAACTCAGTTATCAGGATTGCGTAGGCAAAGGCCTACGAACTATTACCTCGTTACAAGTTAAGAACCGTTACCTGTCGCACCCCAACCCCCGGTAGGATTCTTAACACCTACAAACACCACCACGACGAAGCTTTAGATTCTGCAACAAGGACCGCCTGGTCGGAATTCAATAAGATTGAATTCCTGAATGCACTAGATTCAATCTGTTTACAAACATTTAAAGCTTTATTGATTCTATCAGCTTTCTGGAAAACGGATTTAATTCCTTTTCATCCAAACAGGGTGGTCCAGGACCTACTACCCCCCCCCTCCAGTGTGATGAGCCGAATGTCCACTCCACCTCCGTCCAGCGACTCCGAGGATCCTACAACACCAAAGTCCATATGATCACTCAAGCGAGATGCAGACTTTCTCTCATCTGTGGTTGAACAACTTTCTCCCTTATCTGGTCACAGGCTACAGAAATACTTGAAAGGGAGCCTTGTCCAGGCTCAAAGTGGAGTACTTGCGCTTCAGGAGTTGGAAAACTCGCGGGCTGGGGAGCTTGCCCAAGCAGCAAGGCAAAGATGAAGCTGAAGATCAATCCAGAAGGGTGGGGTGCTATATGCTAATGAGGCAAGAGCAATGGTTCAACAGAAAGAGCAGGAGAGTGTTGAAAAGGCCCTTGAGAAAGCCTAGCGGGGACTGGATATTGCACAGCGGGCTGCTGACAATAAGGTTAAAAAAGAGTAGAAAGCAATTTGTACATAGATGCGGAAAGCAGTGAAGGAGCGGAATAAAAGGCTTAAGAGGTGGGGGATTTTGTGTGATGAAATTGGGCAATTTCTTTTGGGTCATTCTCATTGTATTTACTAAATCTGTTGTTGAGCTGTCACTTCCGTTGAACTGTTCGGCACTCTCTCAGAGCGCCGTCATCTTCGGGGGCGCGTAGCGTCTTACGAAGTGGCGGGGACCTTGGCACGGTTATCGCCCATGCCAAACTAACGGTAAAGACAGGAGTATATATCAGCCACAAAGCCACAAAGTCCTAACCCCCCTAGATACGTCTCCCACACATCAGCAAACCAGAAAAGTTAACAAAAGACACCCTCTCGCTATCTATAGCTTCCGGCCTTCCTTATGGCCTCTCTGCTTGCCTGCCAGTCTTCCCGCCTTTCTCTCGGCGTATGCACTGCTCCAAGACCTCCGCGCATTCCCACGGCCAAAGCACTTTCTCGAAGAGGCGAACTGCGCAGGCAGAAGCCGAAGTGCGCCCGATGCCTTAGCGCGCCCGACACCAAAACTCGCCCTCGGAGACTATACAAAATAACAAACAAACCATCGTAAGGGCACACTGTGCAGCACCTCGCGATTTCCAACAGTTATATCTACTCGTGTCTTTACCGTTAGCTAGTTAGGAAGGAAGCAGAAGAGAACCTCCCCGCTCCGGAGTTGTGCGATGGTTTTCGTCTGTGAACTCTTGGCGTTTCATTTCGTTTCGTCGTCTAGTCGCTCCGTCCTACCGTTGTTCCGCCCTCCTACCGTGGCTGTCGTTTCTCTCGATCTACGTTTAAATAATTCAAGGAGGAGAGCTTCGGTTATGCGAGTAGGCGATAATTTAGGAGTTCATGTGCCATAAATAATTTTTAATTGTGCTACTCTACATGCGCTTGTTATTCGCACCGCTGCTGTAATCTGGTTAGGAGTGCGGCTACGAGGGGCTGAACTCTAGGCGGCGCAAGAAGGGTGCAGGGGGTAAGGGTGTCCCGGAAAGTGATAGGATAGTCGCATCGCTACCGGTATTGTATTCCGTGACGGTATCTTGATCAGCAAAGTCATGTCGGGCGATATGTCAGGTCGGCGGCCGGTGTGTCAGGGACTTGGGTACACAGATCCAGTACCGGTATGTTGAGTCAACCTATAACTTAGACGTCGATACCCGCTCGCTCTCAAACCCACTCCTCAGGCATGCCTAGGTTCCCAACACAGCTGACGACGTGACATACCCGTAGCATGCGACACTGCTTTAGTCACCGGTGGCCTCCCCTGGACGCCAGTAGAATTAGGCTTGAAATAACTTGTTACTACTTGTACCGTAAACACTCTTGGAATCCACTATCTCCTTTAGAACTCGGTAAACTTCGGGTTGCGCTACAAAACCCCCCCAAGAGGGCTAGCGTTTCCAGGAGTGGAGAAAGATCAACCCACTGGATGTGATATTGCTTGAGCACTCTATGGGGGGATCCAGGCAGCGGAGGTTCTGGCAGCTGAGTTGGGGCTACGGCGAAATGAGCAGGCTTGGCGAGTCACAGGATTATTGGGATTGTCACATTTGGTTCTCTGTTTCTTGGGATGCACCCGGAGGTTTGGTGGGTTGGGGAGTCTATTTTAGTCGGGGAGGAAGAGTCCTTCAGAGGATGCTGGGTGGGGTCAGGGGGAGAAGCGTACCTAAGGGTCAATTCGAGTGCGGCTTCGTTCTCAATCGTATATTGCGGTAGAGGCATGGATTAGTTTTTTCGACACGAGACCGTAGTGGAATTTGATAGTGGTCTAAAGCAAGCAGGGTACGCGTTGATCACAACGCGCTCGCGGGTGTGTGAATCCTAACGTACGTGATCGGGAAGCGGGCCGCGATGCCGAAGCGGGACGTGGGGGCGGGGCTGAAAAAAGTGCTGATAAAGAGTGAAAAAACCACGATTCTGTGAATAAAAAGTATCATCCTGTTCCACTATGGGTCGAGTTAAAGCAAGGAAAGAAGACCTTCTTGAAAAGACAATTGCACAGGCAATTCAGGCCTTCTGGAAAGGCAGTTACCCCTCAATAACTGCTACAGCACAGGCATTTGACCTCCCAAAATCTACCCTCGCATACTGGTTAAAGGGCGAAAGAGTTTCCCGACGTGCCGCCCATATCGAGCAACAGCTCCTGACACCAGTTGAAGAGAAGGCGATCGTGAGATGGATAAAGCAGTTGGATGATTGGGGATTTCCACCCCGATTGGATATGGTGAATGGAATGGCAAGAATGTTAGTAGGAAAGAAGAAAGAGGTCCTGTAACCGGAGCTGGTGCTCGGTTAGTTTGTTTTATGTTTTGTTTTAAGTATCGGTTGATACTTAGTATGTTTTATGTTTTGTTTTAAGTATCGGTTGATACTTAGTTTGTTTTACGTTTTGTTTTAAGTATCGGTTGATACTTAGTTTGTTTTATGTTTTGTTTTAAGTATCGGTTGATACTTAGTTTGTTTTATGTTTTGTTTTAAGTATCGGTTGATACTTAGTATGTTTTAT
>LN891030.1:401808-412842 GCA_900010015.1 Tuber aestivum | reverse complement strand
ACAGGTCCTCCTTGAAACTACAGTAGGAAAACGATGGATTACCCGCTTCCTAAATCGTCATCCCGATATTGCTTCCCGGTATAGTGGAAATCTGGACCGCCAACGTGCCTATGCGAGTGATCCTAGTAAGATTAAGGACTACTTTCGCAAATTTAATCGCCTTCGGATAAGCCACAACCTTCAACCCCATGATATTTACAATATCGATGAGAAAGGCTTTATGATGGGAATGTCAGCAAGAACCAAGGTTGTGACAAGAGTTGGAAGAAGGAATCCTAGAGTTACTCACGATGGTATAAGAGAGCTTATTACGGACCTGGAGACAATATGTGGCGATGGTACCTCAATGGCTCCATTTTTGATTTTTAAGGCAAAGTCAGGCCATTCAATGGGATGGTATGCCAGTCTTGATGACCCTAATGTACTCTTAGCCTATTCGAATAAGGGTTGGATGGATGACTCTCTTGGCTACGAATATATCACCAGGCACTTTATTAAGTTTGCCCATACTCCTACCACTCCCAACCATAAACGCCTTATCATTCTTGATGGTCACTCCTCTCATATCAACTGGGATTTTTGTATGTTCTGTTTAGAACATAATATAATCCTCCTCTGTCTGCCGGCTCATTCTACCCATTTACTCCAACCGTTAGACGTTGCAGTTTTCAGTCCACTGCAGCACTTTTACGGACTCGCCGTAGATGATTTTTCAAGGCATCATGGAGGTGGAATTCATAAAGGAGTATTTTGGCCTTTGCTAAAAAAGGCATGGGCAGAGGCAATCACGCCTGACAATATTCTTGCTGGGTTCCGGGCATGTGGATTGATTCCTTTCTGTCAGAAGGTTGTTCTTGACCGGCTTCAATTTTCTACGGCGACATTTATGAGTACCCCACGACACCAACACCCGACTACTCCTTCCAAGCAACTACAAACACCTCGCAAAAGCACAGATTTCCGCAGGGAGACAAATAAAGTACTTGCTGCAGTTGGGAAAGTCTCACAGGAGGAATTAGCAAGACTCATATCCCGCTTGGGTGAGCTGGAAGCAGCAGCACAAGCAAACTTGCAAATTGCTGAAGAATGTCACCGGGTGGACCGACAAAAAGCTATCTCTGTAGCCCAGAAAGCAGATAGACATCGTCTAACTACTGCTAGAGTGATTGATGGTGCTCAGGCGATGCATCTTTATCAAATTCGCAATAAACTAGACATCGGGAAAGACCACCGGAAAGCTAAGAAAAACCCCCCAGGACCTTCAAAAAAGACTAAGAATGCACCAATTACAACACCCCGTGTCCGCCGGCGGCAGGTAACCTTCATATCACCCACTTCCTCCCCAGTACTGTCTTGTTCCTCTCCTGGCAGCATCACTATTATTAGTGACAGTGATACGGCCGAATTCTCCCCCACTTCACCCACCCCACCACCCCGCCGCCTTCGACAACCACCTTCCATTATCCCCCTAGCTACTCCTACGAACCGAAGGCTTCCCACAGTTCCTTTTAGCATGGTTTTACGAGATTCCAACTCTTGAAACTCTTACCTTCCTTCTTCTCTCTTTTTCCTCTTTATTTCCTCACTTTTCCTTGTTTTCTTTGGCAATTCTTTTTTTTTTTTACCTATCTTGCTTGAACTGGTTCTCCTACCCTTTGCCTATTGATCCCTTTTTGTTTGGTCTTATTTGGTTTAGAATTGATCAAGTTGTTGCCTTTTTCATTATTCTTCCATACCGTCCCGCTTCCGTGTTGTGTCCCGCTTCGCCGTTGGGGACGTTAGCGGGGGTCTGGAGCGAATTTGGGATTTAGCACTGAAGTTTATCAATAAGCGCCACTGTTACATTACCTCTGTGACAGCTAGTACTTGATGTGGGATCCCGAATTCGGGCTTACAATCTGTACTAAGCACCCTCTCTACTGGAATCGCCCAACAAATTGCAGTAGTAGCTGCCTTGCTGATCCATTGGGCCTGAAAACTGGCCAAGGGGGCACCCATTGTGAACCATTCTCTTTGGGAGACGTGTATGAGAGGCTGGTTATGGATGTGGCTGGGGGGATTGAGCGGTGGCGGGGGTGGAGGGTATTAGGTGATTGCCGGAGGAGGGAGGGGGTGGTGTGGAAAGCAGTTTTGGAGGTGGTGGTAGGTCAAAAGGGTGGAGTGGATGGGTGAGATAGCGCTATGGCAGGAGAGGGGTGGGGGGAGGAGGTGATGATCCTGTAGACTGTTTTCATGGATTTTAATTTTTTTACCCGCTGCTAGTTAGTTTAATATCTATTTAAAGGCTCTTACAAAGGGAGTGATATCCTTTAGCAGACCTAATGCTACTTACCCCAATCAGTCTTCTACTGCCATCCCCCACCCCCCACCCAAAGTAATGCCAGAAACCCATTTCTCCCTTCCCTGTTTTGTGAGTACACTAGCGAGTGTAAGAGCAAAGGAAGCACCAGCTTCTCGTGAGTTTCGGGGCGGTTTTCAATGACCTACCAGGAGAGATATACTTCCCAGCGTGCTCGGCATCATACCTACTGTCGGTCAGGCTGCGCTAACCCTGCCTTCGCTCTTCTCCAGAGACGACCTCACCGTTCGCCGATTCACCGGGATAAGGAAAGCTATTTAGCATTCCGGGATGAGGGGTTTATTCATAGATATGGTCATGTCATGAAGGCATGGGCCAGAGCTTTAGGAGCGTCAGAGTATTATGGGGTTGACCGCTTGTGTAGAGAATCAATAGTCATGAACTGAGAGAGTTTTTAAGTTTTCTGTGAGAATATCTGGAAAGCTTTGCAAGGTGGAGAGGGCGGAAGAAAGAGGGGTGATCTGCGTTGTGTGACAACCACTGTCCAGTAACTCGGAGAGGTTTGATTACTAATATGTTACATGCACCAAGAGCCTGGCTCCGGCGTCAGGATGCCTCGCATCCACACAGTTTTCATCGCTGTTCTTCTATTCACCAGTATGATATCAAGTAGTGGAAATTCTCTGTGAGCCGGGGGTCGGATGGGTCTGCGTTTGTATTTGAGTCGGGAATAGCTATGCTGCGCATTTTCTCCTGTATCTGTCTCGCGGGAATTAAGTGTTATTGCTAATGAGATTCTGATCAAGGGGTCATCTATGTAGTACCTCTCCAATTTTCCCTCGAACAATTGTTATGACAAACCTTTCAGGCCCATACTGAGATGATTCCCAGGCAGTATGTCTGGCTGGGAGTTCCCGGGGTGGTAAGTCTACCTTTCGCGAGCTTGGTCGCCTGGGTGCCAACCTCCGAGATATAGTGGTAATACACAATACATTTGGCTACTAATTTCGATCCTCCTTGCGGCGTGTAGAGGCTCCCCAAGATGGGCCTTGATCACAACTCACCATTACAGAACCAGCGTACCATATTTGGGGGACCTCATATGTGCTCGGCAGCAACTACTATGAAGTTATCAAAGCCGACCTAAGCAGCGAGGATGGTCGTTGCCATAGGTACCCCAAAATCTGGTGAAATGCACTATTCCTAATCCTGGCTACAGGCCGGGTTTCACAGAAGTGTGAATACCGATTAGCGAGACCCAACACACCTAGCTAGCCGATCCTTTAGTGTATCAGGAAAAAGCTGACCCGTCTCGGGGGCAGATGGGGATATCGGTGGTGGATTTGACACTTGTTACCGGCAACGAGGACTGGAACACTTGGCAAAGAATTAGAGAAAATCCGGGCATTACCCGGAGATACCTGTATTCCAATCTATTTCAAAACAGGCAGAACCCACCATGCGAATCTATTGCTCATTCCACTATAAGCGCTTCATGCCCAATATTCCTAGCTAGGTTTGGCCCATGCCTTGAATGTATAGTACTTCTGCTAGAATATTATACCACCCCTACGAACCCTAGAAGAGCCGTAATTACAAGCATGATACTCAAACACGAAGCACATGCCGAAGGTTCTAGAAGGGTGTGGATTGATTGGGATAGATTGTGGAAGGTTCGGGAGTCTAGCAGGAAGTTTAGAGGTTTGATAGATCAGTGTGGAGATTCAGAGATTGGCGGAGAAGATTCACTGGACATGTCTTTCCCCTGTTATCGCAGAAGCGTATGGAGGCAATGGAAGCATGCATAGAGAGACAGACATTGGTGTGGTGATCAATGGAAGGATCAGAGTTTATTGTTTGTGTTTTACTTATACGCCTGTCTTTACCGTTAGTTGGAGAGAGTGTAGAACGAAGTCATTGTTTACCTCACCTATCACTCTTGATCACATACTGCCATAGTTCCTCACATATCCACTTTGCCTTCTATCCCCCGCTGCGCAATACGTCCTCCGTCATTATTCTCATTAACAGCACAAACTAACGCATTATGGATGAAATACCAGTATTTATTACTGATATAGCCTGCAAACCTGAACAGATCCTACACACCGACTGTAAACTCCTATTTGAATAAAGACGGTAACAAAAAATTAAACTATTGCCTAACAATCCTACATCCGCCGACTGCTTGACCTCCGCCTCTGCCCCTGAGACGCCTATCTGTCGTCCAAGTTCCAGCCAGGGAGCCATCTCACCCCCCCGCAAGTTAGGTTGTTAAATATATAAGTCCCCGGGGATTCAGTTCATATTACTGCTGTTACCTAGATTGACTTTAACTATGAACTTTTCTTTCGTCCTGACCCTCTCCTTGTTTGCCCAATTTTCTTGTCTCTTCTTGCTATAAAAGCATTTGCGTCCTTTCATCTGAACCCCAATTTGCAGCACTCTTTTGCAATTTTGACATCCTTTTCATTCTGTGGGGTTGTTGGTAGATACGGTTCAAGTGGGTATTAGTCACGGCTATTATGGATTGTATTCATTCTACGATGGCCGCTAACTTTCTATAGAAATTCCTGTCCACAACTATTCTGCCAACTTAGTCATCCTAGGTAGTTAGGTGGTTCCCGCACTTTTTACCTTCTAGATTTCCTGTTTTCTGCAAACCTCTCTGTTCATGAGCTCTGAGTACCTACTCCCTCGGGGGTGCCGTCAACTGTGGCGCCGGCTTAGCGCTGGGAACCTTGGCGCGGTTAATGTAACAACTCATATCAACATACGTCATCGGTTTCCTTTCCTGTCACCAGTGTTTCCCTTCTTATTCCCCCTTCCATTCGCTGCATTTTCCCGCCTGAGCTGCAGTTCTTCCATCAAGGAACTAGTGATACTTTCTCTCTACACCATATTCCTCCTGCTGTAAACGCGATCCTCTCCCTTGGAACACTAGTCTATCGGCCAGTTCCAGCAGCATTATGCACTAGGCAGAATTTGGTGAATAGAGTGCAGTATATATCTGCTTCGGCACGCCCCTAATATCCAGAGCTCTCCATGTAGTGTAGTGCAACAGACCTAAAATGTGGACCAGGGATGAAACAAATTCCAGAGTGGGGAGCTACCGATGCCAAAACCCGGCCACCGGAGTCTATAATATCAACCACAAAACAACACATTACTAACCCCCCAGGTACGCCCCCCACACACCAGCAAACAGGAAAAGCTAACAAGACAAGCTCTCGCTATTCATAGCTTCCGGCCTACCTTATGGCCTCTCTGCTTTTCTTCCAACCTTTCCGGCTTCATTCCTCCCGGCGGATTCACTCCTTCAAGACCTCTACGCATTCCCACGGCCCAAGTACTTTCCCAAAAGGCCAAACTACGGGGGCGGAAGCCGAAGTGCGCCCGAAACCAAAACGCGCTCTCAGAGACTATGCAAATAAACAAACGAACCATTGTGAGAGCACGCCGAGAGCAGCACCTCATGGTTTCTAATAGTTGTGTCTACCGTTGTCTTTACCGTTAGCTAGTTAAGAAGGAAGAAGAAGAGAACTTCCCCGTGTGAACTCTTGGCGTTTCGTTTCGTCATTTCACCGTTGCTGTTTCCGTCGACCCGCCGTTCTATCGTTGCAGTCGATTCCCTCGATCCACGTTTAAAAAATTCAAGGAGGAGAGCTTTGGTTACGAGAGTAGGCGATAGCTTAGAAGTCTATGTGCCATGTATGATTTTTAATTATGCTACCCGACGTGCGCTTGTTACTGGTACCGCTGCTATAATTGTGGCCAGGGATGCGGCTGGGCGGGGTTGAACTTTAGGCAGCGGAAGCAGAGTGCAGAAAGTAAGGGTATCCCAGAGGATCATGGGTTATTGTTGTACTATGCCGGTATTGTATTTGTTGGAAATCAGGAGTTGCTGCGTAGCATGCTCTCGGAAGTGTCCCAAATGTTCTGTCTTGTCTCCTGGCTGGGGCAGGTCCCTGACAGGAGATGTTTTGTCGGTGAAAAGATTTTTCTTCTACAGTGGCCAGTGTTAGAAGCTAGTGAGTTGAAACGGGAAAACTTTCCCATACCAGCACTAGGGGAAGAGGATACGATATTCTCCACGGGGGGTTGGGATCTCGGATCGGAAGCGATTATAAGTCCTTTTATTTCCTTTGTTTCTTTTATTTACAGTAACAAGAAGTTATCTCATTCCTAAGGTCTTTCCCCTTCTTACTTATCAGTTCTTTCTTTCTTTCCTTCCCACTGTCATTACTCTCTTCTATACAAATCGAAAAGCCTTGGTTGAAGCCGCATCTTGTTGCATCATCTGTAAAAGTATTCCGTAGCGGTATCTTGATCAGTAATGTCATGTTGTCATGTCTGGCGTCATGCCGCGTCGGCAGCCAGTATTTAGGGAAATTGGGTACCCAGATCAGGTCCGTTTGGATCCAGGTACTCGGGGAAGGAAGTAAAAATCGAGCAGAGGAGGGATGATAACAAGGAACCTCGGGAATCTTGTAGGTGACATATTGGAACAGGCAGGGGAATCAAAGACCTTAAATTCCAGGGGCAGTTGCATCAGCATTATTGTAGAAACGCGATAGCCCAATTACTTGCAAAAAGGTGCCTGTTTTGCCTCCATATACACTCAGACTTTGCAAACTTAAATATAGGAAGCAAAGGAAAAAGGAAGACAAACCGAATTTTCCTCCCTATATTTCACCTACTTGATCTTGGTATGTGTACTTAGGGGTGCTGACTTGCCGATCTTTTCTTCAATTTCGGCCAACTGGAACTTCTGTGTAATGACAGGGTTACTTGCAGTGCTCAATTTTTACTTCCCTCTCCGCCAAAACACGTCGATACTACCTTGTGCCCAAATCCACTCCCCGGGCATGCCCATAATCCCGACACAGCTGCCGACGCGACATAGCACACGACACGGCTTTAGTCACAGGGGGGCTCCTTTGGATACCAGTAGATTTAGGCTTGAGATAAATCAAGGGATGGGAATAGAGGTGGTGCAAGTGTGGCAAATAGATGCATAAGCCATGTGAGCCAAGATTAGTAAAAGTGCTACATCATTCTGCTTATTTTTCTTCCCGTGCCTGTTACACGAATCAGCCACCCGCAAAGCCTGCGATAAGCGTCACCTCACATGGCATCCTTGTAGTCCAAGACATAGCCGACCATTTGCAGCCTCATTACTTGGCACGAGTTGACTTCACTGGACGAAAGTAGGGGAAGAGACAAACAGTGGGACGAACACGCAACAAACATGGAGGGCAAGAATAATCCCATCGCAGGGTTGCCAGGGCCAGATGTACCGCCTCCGCTGCCTCCACGGGAACTGATCCTGGATCTTGATGTCAAGTTGCTCGCTATTACAGCTTCCCTGCCTACCTTCACAACTCGTCGTTCGCCCTTCTCTGACGTGGGCTGGTGTGTTCACGCAAAGGTGTATCCGAAATTCGAGACTAGGTCCAGCGTTTTCGTCGCGACGGAGGGGCTTCCAAATGGCTCGCACGATGTGAGAATCCTAGCACGGATAGTGTGCTCTTGCTTGCACACACTTCCATAGGGGAATTCTGGGATGGAGGATTCTGGCAGCGGAGTTCGGGCCCCGGCGGCATAAACGGTTGCGGCGAGTCATAGGATTATAGGGATTGTCGCGTTTGATTTACTATTTCTTGGGATGTAGCCGGGGGTTACATCTAGTGGCTTGGGAGGTCTATTTTGGTCGGAGGGGAAGTGTCCTTCTAAGGATGGTGGGTCAGGTCAGTGGAGGGAGTGTGCGCAGAGGCAAATTCGAATACGGCTTCGTTGTCAATGGTATATTCCGGTAGCAGCATGGACCGAATATTTGACAAGAGACCGTAGTGCAATCTCATAGCTGTTGTGTGTAGCAAGCTGGGTATGTATTAATCGGAATATGTTCGTGGGGGGGGGGGGGGGTGAATGGTGATGGGGTCTAGAGGGAACTTCCGATTCAGCGCTAAAATTCATTAATGAACACCACTCTCACATTACCTCTGCGACAGGTAGTACTTGATGTCGCATATCGAGCCCGCGCTTGTTCTCTTTACCAATCACCCTCTGTGCCGGAATCGCTCAACTAATTGCAATAGTGGCTGCCTCCCGGAGCCCACTGGCCTGGAAAACCGTTACAGCACTCCGAAAACTAGGAACTAGTGAGAGACACTGACGGTAAAACGTATCTTTTGTGAACTACTATGCATACTCCACCTGCCCCTCCTCGGATCCACGCAAACCCGGACCTGGAGCAGCGTATCCAGCGCACCCATTTGAGCTTAAGGCCGCTGGAGTGCAGGAGCCGGTTGGTAGTGAATCACAAGAAATGAGGCGGTAAATACGATCCGGTCAGCTAGTGAAATGGCGCTAGAACAACTGGACTCCGACCCTATAGCCTATTACAAGGCGTTGCGCGGGGATAAAACAATCAGATATACTGCTGCGCAAACGTTCGAAACCACCTGCTTACGGTGGGCAAAGTTCCATACCGCCCCCCCCTCCCTCTCCATCACCAGTCCCCTCGCCGACACATAATCCCGGCGCTCGAAAACTCGCAAAGGAAGAAGCGCGGCGGTGGGTTCTTCCTGATCGTATGCACACCGGACACGTGCTGGATCAAGGTTGAAATGGCGGGGGTGGGCGAAGTGGGTGCCCATTATGGACTGTTTTTTTAGAGCCGTGTATGAGAGGAGGGAAGGGGATCGAGGGGTGGGGGAGGAGGGTGCCAGGCAGTTGCTGGGGGAGGGGGGAGCGGTGTGGTAAGCAGTTTTTGAGGTGGTGGTGGCTTAGAAGGGGGGTGGGTCGGATGGGTGAAGTAGTGTTGTGATAGGGGACGGACCGGGGGCGTCGATCTGGTTAACATTCTCACTTATTCTAGTTTTTTTCCTAGCTGTTAGTTATTTTTATACCCTTTTAGAGGTTCCTTCAAACAGGGTGGTCTCCTTGAGTAGACCCAATAATACTTCACCACGATCTATCATCTACCCCCATCCCCTACCCAAAGTAATGCTAAAAATCCATCTCTCGCTTCCGTGCTTGGTGAGCACGCTGCCAAGTGTAAAGGTAAAGGAATTACGACACTCTTGTGGGTTCCGGGGTGTGTTCGAGTCTAGACATGGGAGATATACCTTGCAGCGTACTGGGTATCATACCTACTGTATATCACGCCACGCTAAACTCCGCCCTGCTCTCATGCTGATACCGTTTGACCGTTCGCCTATTGGTTGGGATAAGGAAACATATTCAGGATTCTGGGGGGAGAGTTCTATCCTCTGATACGGGATTATCTTGATGTATATCCCAGAGCGTTTGGCGGTCACTGAGTATCGCACTGCTGACTGCCGGTGTAGGGAATCGATGGTGGTGACTCGGCCGGGCTGAGGGAGATTGCAGAGAGGAGGTGAGTTAGGTAACCACGAGTATGTTAGAATAGCACAGGAATAATTAAGGTTGCTGTGTATATACATAGCACACGATTGAGTATAATGGGCCATTCCGTACGGATCTATCCAGAAGACCCTGAATGAGTAGTAATGAACAATGACAAGCGGAGATGAGAAGAAATTACAGGCAAAGTCTAACCGGAACTCCGAGCGGGGAAATGGCGATAAGGGAAATGAAAAAATACACAACAAACCGATACCCGAAACTAGAAAGAATGCCCCTTGTGAGAATTATTTACAACCAAGTTGACAGAGGTGATGAGAATACCGATAGCCCGATCTGTAGTTATTCGTTGAATGATGGTACAGCTGGAAGGAAGGAAAGAACGGCGTGAATGAGGAGAGCTGAGAGAGAAATGAGAAAGGCGATGAGGAAATACCGGCCGAACAGAACTGAGAGGATTGATCGGGTGCTAGTGGGACGAGAGGCAGTCCCAATAGGATGATATGGAAGCTCCGGGGGCGGAGCAGAAGGGAGTTGAAGGAGGATGGACGGTTCAGCAGAGCACGCACCACCATCTCCGGACTGGGAGATACTATAACTAACACCCGATACAGCTTCCAGCTCATTGGGATGTGCCAACAAAGGTGCACGTTGGGCATCGGGAACTTCAACTTTCGCAGCCAGGTACTCGTCCACATGGGCGGTGGGAGATAGGAAGGATGTCTGGGCGGCGGGATCTGGGGGGTCCGAGGTGAGACTGTACCTTTCCTTTAAGATCTGGACGATTTCGTGACGTCCTTGCGAGAGAGCCAAGGACAAAGGGGTTTGGCCATCGTTATCAGAGATCGTGGTAAGGACATCCTTCCGTTCTAACAGGATCTTGACCACCCCACCATACCCGTAGTGAACAGCCCACGAGAGTGGTGTCCGGCCTTTGGTGTCAACTCTATTGGGATTCACCTCCTGCCGTTGTAAAAGTAGCTTTACTACTCCCCCGTACCCATTTTCAGCTGCCCACGAGAGAGGTGTCTGGCGAAACTTAGTGTCTGCCTGGTCGGTATAGACGCCCTCTTGCTGCAATAGAATCTTGACTACACCCTCACGTCCAAAGCAAGCGGCCCATGCGAGTGGCGTTGCCCCAAATTCGGTGTCCTTGGCATTGGGATTGACATCCTCTCGTTGCAAAAGAATCTTTACTACCCCCTCATGCCCCATCTGAGCCGCCCACGCGAGTGGAGTTTGGCCATTGATGTCGGCCTGGTCGGGATCGACGCCCTCTTGTTGCAAAAGTATCTTGACTGCCGCATCATTCCCGTTCGCGGCCGCCCATGAGAGCGGCGTTT